>VUQI01033270.1:0-11853 GCA_015106735.1 Paratilapia polleni | reverse complement strand
GAGAAGAGGGGGGGGGGGGGGGGGGGGGGGGGAAATGTTGGTGAATAAAGAGGAACAGGATATGCACACATGCACATATTTACCAACCCTTTTCCTTGCCTGAAAGAGAATTGATGTTTAGAGCTGGACAGGGATTAGCGGTGAGCGGAGGTGGAGGAAGGAAGGGGGGGAGGGGAGTAGTGATGTAA
The DNA here is from genome assembly GCA_015106735.1 of Paratilapia polleni. Taxonomy (NCBI): domain Eukaryota; kingdom Metazoa; phylum Chordata; class Actinopteri; order Cichliformes; family Cichlidae; genus Paratilapia; species Paratilapia polleni. The sequence continues at coordinate 11,665 of VUQI01033270.1, read as the reverse complement.
TAAGGTTAAAGTTCATTCTCTCATCCCCAGCGGAGACCTCAACGTCACCACAAAAACGCAGCTAACAAGCTGCATTTCTATTCAAGTCAGTCTCAGAGTCGCGGATTTAATTTCTCACCTTTCTCACCTCACTCAAAGCATTTTGTTTGTTTGTTTTCTTTGCTGGCCTGATAAAATTAAGTGGTTTTAATTTCACTTTTGTATTATCATAAATGTGCCATTGTGCACACACATCTTCCAGCACTTCCCACTCGTCTTGAATGTTCACTTGAAGCCAAATTTGACATTTTTATTTTTTATTTTATTCAGTCTCTATTTTTAAAGAGTGGGTTAGCTAAGCACACATGCTTTTTCTTTTTACAGCAGTGGAATGACAGGAAACAAAACAATTTAGCTGTGGTTATGGGCACTTTAACAAGTTACAATGTACCTATAAAATATTTTGTGTTAATCGCAACACCATTTCAGAGTCACTCTCTGTAACAGAAACTGATATAACTGTGCCGTTTGTAAAGCCTTTTCCAAAAATGATTGGTGAGCAGAAAAGAGAGCACAGTATGTAATATAATTAATAATAGAACAGAATAATTGGTGACAGAATAATTGGTAATAGGACTTATTTGTTGCAAAATTGTTCCAGTAACTAAAAGACAATGTCTGGATTCTGTGTTGTGTCAAATGAGTAGTCTTTTATATTTCACTCACTGGTTCGTAGTAACAGCAGTGGCGTAGTGAATCTGTACAAGCCTGAGATTTCTTTTTCTTTGCCCCCCCCCCGACCCTTGACCAGCCCAAGTGAGACTGCAGCAGGGACATAACTTGTTTGACCAGGGGACCTTTCCTTCCAACCTCCCTGCTGCTCCACTCAACAAACACCTAACACCAAGACTGGCCAGAATAACTTATTGATCTCCTGGTCTCAGATTCAAACCCAATCCAACACTTGGGACAGTGGGAAAAGTGTTTGCCACCCCCTGCATTAACAATGTCCCATTGTAGGCCTGTGTGTGTGTGTGTGTGTGTGTGTGTTGTGTGTAAACAGTGGTGGCTGGTGAGGGCAGTGAGCATTATGGTGAAGGAAAGATTAATAATGACATCCACAGAAATGGCTGGTCTCCTGTGTGACTTGCTGCACTAATAAAAATCGGCTAACTCTTGTTTAAGAGAGGAGATTGTATTGATTTTTGTTTCATGGGTGTGTGTGCACGCATTTTTGTGTGTGCGTGTGTTTTTACCTGCCAGAAATCGGCCACGGTGGAGGGCAGGGGACCTTGAGTGGCAATGTAGGCTGGGTTCCTGGGATCGTGATCCATCTGTGGGGAGAGAAAAAAGGAAAAGAGGTTATAAAGTTATAAAGTTAATCTCAATTTTAATGACACAATTCATGTCTGTACTGTCTCAAAAATTATGTTTGTATGTTTCAGCATTTTGTTTAACTTATTTCACTGGTCCTTTTTCTGAAGAGAATGCTGCACAGTTTTCAGGAAGTTAACAGCACAAAGACTGAGAAGAGAGTAAAAGTTAAAGTTGACCCACTCGAGACTGACTTCAAAAGCAAGACAATCCCATGTTAAAATGTCCAACATATTTCATAGCAGAAATAAACAAATGTTTACAGCCTGCCACAAAAAAAATTTATTTTGTCTATAATGCTACTTTCTCCCCACACAACAACTGTTTGGGGTTTTGTTTTTTGTTTGTTTTTTTTATAATTCAAAGTTAGGGACGTGGCTGCTTTGACTGAAGGGGATGCTGACAGAGTCAGCTGTAGCCATATTTGTACTGCTGGTCACTTGTAAGATGCATTTATGTAACACATATGAGTTGCTGTTCAGTTAATTGTAGTAAGTTTGTGCTTCAGTTCTGGTGAATGAAATTCTAGCACATTATGTGTATGTTAAAAATTAGCAGGTACACTATATGGATAAATGTACTGGGCCACCTACACATTACACCTACAGGAGCTGCTTTTCATTGAAGCTCCCATGCCATGAAGCACCTGGCACACAGTTTTTATGCTGATGGGGTTTGTATCTCTGCAGTTATTCAGTCAGCAGACAGTTGGTGACTTTTACACACTTTACCCCTCAGCACTCATCGACCCCGCTCTGTAATTTTATGTGGTCTGCCACTTCGGGGCTGAGCTGCTGTGGTCCCTAAACACTTCCACTTTACAATAATACCACTTACAGTTGATCATGGAATATCTAGGAGGGAAGAAATTTCACAAACTGACTTGTTGCAACAGTGGCCTCCAATTACAGTTCAGACTGCATGGCTAGGTGCTTGATTTTATACACCTGGGGCAATGGGACTGAAAATAATTTCTGAATTCAGTGACTCTGAGGTGTGGTCCAGTACTTTTGTCCATATGTTGTATCTGTGTCTGTGCAAAGCAAGCCGCATCTATTGACCAAGCTAACCAAGCTTGTTGGTAGCTTAGCACTCCACCCTTTCATCCCAGTATGGTCACACCAGGATCCAAAATGCTAACCTTGAGGCTTTAAACTAAATGACATATAAATGAAATAATCTCTGGGTGCTCAAAGAAACCTCAGCAGTGGAGTGAACAAGTAAGGAAAAGCAATGCTACCAAATTAATTTTTGTCCTGGTTTGGAAAAAACCCTTTATTCTCCCAAGGGCCTGCAGAAAAGTCCAATGTGTCTTTTTCTGTAAAAAAGGAATTTAGATTGGACGCATTTTCTGGAGTCAATAAGGGCTGAATATCATGCTCAAATATACTTTTAAGGACTAGTAATAGGTGACAAATCATCACAAATCATAAACAAGGAGGAAAAATTAAGACATCTCTGCATCAGTGAAATCAAAGTTTGTTAGCAATGAATACTCCCTGTTTAAAAGTACTCATATTCATAGCTGGGAGCTTCTTGGAGAAGGAGCTGATAGGTTGCAGAGCAACTCAGACTTCTTCCTTAACTTAATGAAAATTCCAGAAGGATGGTGGAGGCGTTGAGAGTAAAAGACAGGAGACGAACGTGAGCTGAATTTGCAAGGAAGTGAGTGACACCCCTGCCAATTACCATGCAAATTGTATAGTAAATGTAATAATTGGCTGACCAATTTAGCTGGAAGCAATTACAGAGGGAAGACAGATAATTTATGGGGTTTTTCCGCACGCCAAATTGTCTTTAATGGCCCTCTGTTCCTTTTATGAATGCCAAACAATAATGCACTTCTAATGAACTTAAAATAATTTTACCTAGAGAGAAAAAAGGCAACATGGTAGTGGGGAGTTTTGCTCATTAAAACAGCAAAAAATGCATCATGGAGAAAAAAATAGCTGGAGGGAGAAGTGCACTTTTCAAGGCCAAGAAAATATGTGGACACTCGTTTCCATATTTTCTTTAGTCTTGAGCTGTTTTTTTCTTGAGGTTATTACTTAACATCAGTGTTGTAGCAAAATGGCAGAAAATGTTTAATTTGGTTGTCCATGTACCTGAATATTTATTTTACGTCTGGGAGAGGGATTTTTGAAACTCTCATATATGTAAGTACAACTAATACACAATATGAGTTCTTAGGAGTATCAAAAGCTAAAATTGTTTTCATTGTCTTCAAGTCACAGAAGAGCTACTCACAATTTGACTTGCATGTGACTGCTTTGAATAAAATACTAATATTCCCCTTTACCAGAGCGTTAGGGACTGGTTTTAAAAAGGGAAGATCCAGATCAGGAAATAAAGAAAAGAGATTGTAGAGTTTAAAACCTTGTGATGGGTGAAGATGAAAAAGGTAGGGGAAGATACAGCAGGGTGGGAGAAAATGCAGAGTCACTATAAAGATGAAAAGATGAGGAGAGAAGGAAAGACACAGCAGGAGGGCTCTCCACGCTTGACATCTGTCTTTTTACCTCCCCCCTCCTTTTCAGTCTTTTCGGAGACACAATGCTTCCTGACATCTCAAAGTGTCTCCAGAATTAAACCCCGCCATTAGTGACATTGCAAAAGGACAACTGTCTTTCTCTCTTTCACATACACTCCTGTTAATGAGGAAAGAAAGTGGAGGATGGGACGTGTGTAATTATCCCTGTTATTGGGTTTTTGTCTTTTCTTTGGAAGGAAGGAGTCAAATTCTGTGTGTATGTGTGTATGTGTGGGTGGGTGGTTGTGTCAATGTCTGATTAGTTTGATGATGTTACTACAGTCTGGCACCTCTGTGAGAGTGTGTGTGTGTGTGTGTGTGTGTGTGTGTGTGTGTGCATTGGGTTGCATTTGGGGTTAAATTGCTAGCTGCCAGCTATATGAATCAGCTGTAATTGCGAGTCTACATTTTAGGAAATAAAAAAACTTCTGCTGTTCTATCACTGAGACAAAACTAATCTTTAACACGTGTAGTTCATTTTAAAACTTCTGTGTCGTGACTTGTGGTTATAACAAGTCAAAATTTGATCCTACTCCTTTCTCTACCACCTTTTGGCTGGTGAACGAGCATACTGAGGTCCAGTCATGAGTCTATCTGTTTGATAAGAAGTTTTCTTTACTGAAAACTGAAAAAGGTCTCATCTGAGAGTAGCTGGGCTTTAATATTTGGAAGACAAATTGCTTTGAAGCTTTTCAAATGTTCCAAATGAAGTGTCATTTACATTTACTGGGTTGAGATAGCAGCATATAATACCATGCTGTATGCACTGGTTATTTGCCTTGACTTTTTAGGACGTATTAAAGAACTGATTACAATCCTGAGGTGAATACAGTGCTTACTCATACATGAATGGCAAAAAAATCAAACGAGTGTAGTTTATGACAGGGGAAATATTTTATTTATCACAGGTAAAGCTGACCTACATTGACTGATGGTGGCAAAAGGTGACCATACCATGCCATTTTAAGCTAACAAGCAAAACTACTGCTGCTGTGTTTCTTGTTGTAGTTTGTCAAACTGTTAGAGCCTTGGTTTGCTGGTGTTATTTCTTTTAACTGAGGTCATTTGGACATGAAAAGTTCTTTTCAATGAAATTAGCAACATTATCTTCTGGACAACATTTCAAAACAGACATGCTGTTTTATACCCTGAGGCATTAAGACACCGTGATGTTGAAGACAGTGGATTCACAATAAAAATATTCACTTTAATGTTCTTCAGTGCAACTATTTTAAAAACTTTATCAAAAAATGTCAATTGGACTGTCAATAAACACAGTGAGGCTGATTGAAACTCAGTGTTATCTGCACACGACACACACCAAAATAAGTGTGTGTATGTGTCTGTGTGTGTGTGAGACTGAGTAGTACGTGAGTGATTGATTATGTCTCAGGAAGTGTGTGTGTTTGATTGAGTCTGTGAGGAAACTATTGAGTCTGTTTTGGACTAACGGTGTCTGTGTGTTAAAGGAGGAAGTGAGTGATTGATTGTGTTTCTGAGTAACTTTGTGCAACTGACTGATTATGTGTGTATCTGGGACTGTGCACCACACAAAGATGGGGCATTTGTAAAACTGACTAAAAATATAAGATAACCAATAGAAAAATTCCTAAGAAGTATGTGTTCCTTCTGTTTTTCTTTTCGAACACAAGATGGTTATAACATGGCTTTCCATTGCACATATAATCCATCATTCAAACTTGTAAAAAGACAGAATTAAATGTTCAGCTTTTTTTTTGCTTCAGTTAGTGAATTGCTGTGTATGAAGAATTTGGTGCCCTTCACCCAAAGAGCTAAAAAAAAATTATGGAGTTTAACAGCCTGGTATGCCCAACCACACCATAGAAAATGACAATCTTTGATTCTCCATATTGAAGTTAAGAAAAGTCAGAAAAGTCAGCCTGAGATTGCTAACAGGCTGGAGGTACACCATAGAGGGCTGTTGTGGCTCAGGTTATTGCCAAAACAATGTACAAAGAACAACAGCTCGCACACTGCAGGACTCCAATAAAAACTGTAACGTCTCGAACACACCTGCTCCTCATCAGAAAATAATGCACATAGTGGTGACATTTTAAATCATGTTACTAGTCACATGATCCAGTCACATAGGAATGATGCCCAATCAGAACATATGCATCAACCTCACATTGAGCAGGCAGTTGGTAAAAAACAAAAAACAAAAAAAAACAGCCAGTTTTTTGGTGTGGATGTGCATGTATTATTGTGTTTTTTATTGCCCAAACCATACTAAAGTGCCATGGGGCAAGACTGAACCTTCAATTACTCCTGATGGCAGGAGAGCATCTTGCATGGCCACCTGAGTATGTGTGTGAGTTTATGAAGAGAGACAATTTTAAAGTGCTTCATTTACTAAGGTAGTTCTCAAAGTAAAGGAAAGTTTAAAAAAAAAAAATCGGACTTGCCTTTTGGTTACACAGTTTGCCAAAAAAAATCTGGGCTATGAACGTCAAACTAAAACAGGTCATGTATTAAGTGGGAAGAGGAGAAAGTAATGGGCTTAGATAATCTGGTTACATAAAATTTAAAGACTCTGAATTCTTTAAGTAGTTGTGTATTGGACAACGTCATCTTAAACAGAGTACATTACCTCCTGTTGGACTGTATATGAGCCTTTGTTTGTTGTCTTGTAAAATATGTCTTTTACAAGCAGTTGCCTTTACTTAAATATCACCACTTTAAGTCTTTATGTCCATTGCATTATTTTCAGGAATAAATATTAAGACAGAGAGTGTTTTTTACATTGGAAGCACCCATGAATTCAGTTTTAAATCACTTCTCACAAGCACCTATTGTTGCTAGGTTACAAAAAACATCTTCAGAGCTAGATTTTAAAGAAACAGACATCTCACTGACAGCCAGGATCAGGTTCTCCTATACCATTATTTACCGTGTTGGCGTCATAAGTCCCACCCATGTTGATTTTGATTGCTTGGTAAGATAGAAGTGACATCGATGAGCACAGCAGCATTTCAAAAATTGAAGAATTTTCAACTACGAGAGCCGTCAGCACAGCAGAAAAAAGAAAAGATGTGGGCTTTGGCCATTTTTGCACAAGTAGTTTGAGCCTTGTCAGTGCTGATCTTCATAGGATTTGGACATAAAATAGATGCTGCCAGTGGAAAAACTGCCACTTGTGAACACAGTCCCTAAGCCTGCACTGTAGTGTTCTACAATCAAAAGAAAGTTGAAATCAATTCAGATTTTTAAGTCTGTAAATGGATGTGAGTAGAACTAACAAGTTTCCCCAGTGTGGCAATAGGAAATTATATACTTGCTAATAACAATCAATCTCACCGTCCTGGGCTACCCTAACATTCTTTGACCAAGGCAGCCTTTTGTCAACTGTTGACCAACATTACAAACATCATTGTTCGTCTTCTTCCAGTCAGAGAGTGAATGAGGTTGTAGAAAATTGTCAGCAGACATTATTCTTTAAATAAACTCATTGTGCACCATACATTTATTCTTCCTGTGAGCTATGTTCTTACACAGTGCTAAAACTATGTGAGGTGGTAATGGATGTGTGTTCATGTTTGAGTGTCTGCTTTTGTATGTCTGTGTGGGTGTTTGCGCTCATATCTTCTATGTCATCGGGGAGTGTGTGTGTGTGTGTGTGTGTGTGTGTGTGTGTGTGTGTGTGTAGGTATATTATGTGAGTAGCTGGTTATGCATACTTGTTTATTAGTTAGTGTGTTCATTTTCGTGTCAGCCCTGTGCACAGTGTGTTTTTTAGTGTGTGTGCAATTCTTTGAGCATGTGTGGGTACATGTGTTGCATCCATTTTTGCATTTGTGTGTTTGCAGCATTAGACAAGGCTGCTCTTTTGTTCCTGTATAGTTTTGATTCCTTCTCTCACATGCTCTCGCTTGTGCACACACACAATCACACACACTCAGCTACTTTTTGGTGTAACGCCCAGATTTGAAATGCATAGCGTTTCTGTTGCTTTTAATGGAATACCACTGTATCTGCCTCAAGGGAAACGTAAACCTACTACTCCAACACAGGTTTCCAAATTGATACACTCACTTACTGAATTCATATGGCTCTTTCTTCCCCCTTCTCCTTCCTACAGGCTGTTTTGCTGTTTAAATCTGTACTGTGCCAAAAATAAAAAAGGCCCCAGCAAGCCAGGCACACTGTAAAAGTAAACACAAAGTAGTGTCAAATTAGCATAACCCAAGGTCAGAAAGAATCATTTCCCAGGACCCTACGGATCAATTTTGTTTTCACAAATGAGAAGCAAGCCGAGAGCCGTGTGCATGTCCTTTCCCACACCTCCCCAGAGCAAATACTCACCTGGGGTGTTTGCTGTATAACAATCATTAATATTCATGATGCAGAACATACATATTGTGAGAGGCTGCCACCGAAACTAAGCAAGCATCGCATCAAAATTTATATTGGACAACGGTAGGCTGCCTTTGTTTCTGTGAAGCCCCATGGGGGCTGTGGCAGCCTGGCATAGCAGCAGCGTGAAGCACCGAGTTAGAATGCAGAGGAGGTACTTACAATCGGGCTGGCATTGATGTAATCAGAGTTGCCTTGGCTGTTCTCCACCTTCAAGGTGATTCTGGAGTGATCATCTGAAACAAAAATGGAAGAATTCAGCATATTTTGTCTTTGCAGTGTAAGTGTTCTCTGGCCATATTATATGCATTGCAATGAGAAATTTCTTTGCATATCTGTTAAGAATACTGGATTCTAAGTAAGAATGCTATCATGTCATAAAGGGTGTATTCCCTTCTTGTTTGTCAAGGTTACTTTCAGCTCAGAATAAAACTAGTTGACTTGTTTAAGAAATTTTCCAGTCTTCTTTACTTTTCCTCAGAGATTTGATTAATTGATTCCTAACTTTCTCTGTCTGTAGGGCACCTCTAACAAATTCACACAACACTTCACACTCTCGAGACAAAAGTTCTGAAACTCTGTTGTGCACCGGTGGGTCCATCTTACGAGGTGTGATCAAAATAATCAAATTAATATATTTGGCAGCTCTACCCTTCAAGGTTATCTTCTTGTACTCTTTAAGGGTGGTTGCCATTTTAGATAATTCAGTCGATGTTTTGTTCCATCACCTTGCACGTGTGCATCGATGATTAAAAAACAAAAAAACTTCAACGTGATTTTTATTTTATGGAAGTTGCTGAACTTGCAGGGAGGCAAATCTGGCAAATAGGGTGGTTCAGGAGCAAAGATTGTGTTCAGGTAGTTTCTGAACATTACAGTAGAATTCTGCGTTAACAGTCTGACTCTGGGGGACAAAATTCACAATGCATCATAATGCACAACAATCCTCTGAATGCTGGAAAAAAATGACAAGCATGCTCCTGGTCACACTCCTGAGGTCTCATTAGTGGCAATGATACAGGAAAGTGGCAAATAAAAGCTCCTCTTTGTAAATTGCAAGTGCAAGAAGTCATAACAGGAGTTCCATCTAAAAATAGCAACCACACTAAAAGCAGTCAAGAGTTGCAGGAGAAGACGACCTTGAAAGGGAGATCATTTAATTTAAATGAGATATTTTGGATTTTTATGGGTAGAAACACACAACTTTTTGATCAGATTTTGCAACTTGAGGCTGAAATTGTATCAAGAAAATACAAACAAAAATACAACAAAAAGAAGGTAACGGCTTGTCCATTTGAAAAAAAAATAGGTAACTAGGTAAACACTGGTTAATTTGGGGCTAAACTGAGTGAAGCTGTTGTGTTAACTGCAAGGTAGACAGATCATACATTTAGTGATTTTTGGAACTGAATTAAAACACTGAATGTTGAAGAGCTTCCTTTTAGCTTTAGGAGAATCTGCCACAATCATCCAGGATCCTCTGAATTTTTAAGAGGGACAAACTTTCCTAGTTTGTACATTTCCCTCTTCTGAGCACTCCTCTGAAGCCTCCAGTGATTGGCAAAACAGTTCTGATTTTTTTTTCTTGGAGAAGCCAGTGGTGCTTCAAATAGGAAGCACAATTTATTCCTGACAAACTGCTTTCCCTGCTGACAACCTGGATTTCATTAAGCCTCGGCCTGGTGGAGAGAATGGGACAGCACTTTTTTAGATGGGCTATTTCCACAGAAGCTTAGAAATTTTAATCATTGATGAGGTCGGTGCAGGAGAGCTTTAATAGAAAACTAATTTACAACCCTTCTGCTCGCTGCATCTGCTCCAGGTTTCTGATAATAGAGGCCAAGCTCAGAATATACGGAGAATGTTGTCAAGGCGTGTTGAGAGTAATGCCACCATGTTTGAAGGACTGACATCAGGAGGTGTATCAGCTGAATTTTGGTTCCACTCAGAACTGATGACTTTCTGTCCACCACTGAGGAGGAATTGATGTTGTCTTTCCTTTTTATGTCTCTGCTAACCAAGCTGTCACACGTTTTTATTTTGCTGCTTGTCAGTTTTGAACACGGTACAGAAACTAAACATGGTACTCTCAACTCTGTCGACACTAGAAGAAACTGTTTGCACTTTGCCAATTAAATTAAAGTCTCCTATATACTACACTGAACTCTTTAATTACATTGTCATTAGGTACAGTGGTTTGGTACTAAAAGCATCATCAAAGTCACACTGACTCCATCATAAGTTACCATGTGGTCCACTTTTCCGCTGTTACTAATTTAGTTTAGTGTTTGCAGATATAGAAATTTAACTAGCTTGGCAACAACTTAAATGGAGGGTTCTTTACCATAATGCCATGTTTAACAGTCACAGATTTTTAGATTATTTTTATATAGATAGTATAGAATGTACACCTCTTGGTGTCCAGAGATGGGTTAGAATTGGTTGCACCACTGAAGGGCCAGAATTCTAACTTAGATTCCCTCAGATGCATCATTTTAGCATTTTAAAATTCATGTGGAAAACTCCCTGAAACTTATGCAACATACTGATAAGTAGTTTTATCAGAAGACATGCCAAGGTAGATACATAGTAGATAATAATCCAAATACGTAAAGCTCACATACTAATTACCTTTAAGACACAGAAACAGAGTCGCAAGAAAAGACAGAACACAATAAGGAGAGCTTATCGCTTACATGCCACGACAGCAGTCGAGCGGTTCTTCTTTGCATTGCCATCCTTGAGGCCGATGGTGCATGCATTGGGTTCGGCCTGGTATGCACACAGTGCCTCCCACTCCTTCTCCAGGCGATCCTTATTCTTCAGGTGATCTTCCATGTAGGACTGAAGGAGACAGGGAGTAGAGCACAGGTTAGTAGGTGAGTCAAACAGAACTGGAGACACTTGTACATTTGCTCTCATCAGAGACAGATTTACATATGTGAAACCTGATGTTGGTGCATTCACTGTAGGGTTTCTCTACATTTTTTTATTAATCTTTGGTTGGACTTGGTTTAGATTCTTCAAGTTTCAAGTCATTTGTCAGTCACAAAATTTCACATGGATACTTGTAAATTTAACTTAGTTAAAAAAACAAAACAAAACAAAAAAAAAACTTTAAGAAACATCAGAGGAGCACTAGATGGAACAACAGTCACACTATCAGTAAAAGAAAATATAGAATAATGGGACCACGATGAATCATTTCAAAACTTGGACAATTCAATTAAAAAACAAACAAATCTGTTAGGGGAAAAAGAAAAAAAAAAGTACAATAAGCTGGTTGCATAAGTGTGCACACCCTTTAACTAATATTTTGTTGAAGCACCTTTTGATTTAATCACAGCATTCAATCTTCTTGGGTAGGAGTCTATCAGCATGGCACACTCTTCCTTGTAAAAGCGGTCC
>VUQI01033268.1:13983-37039 GCA_015106735.1 Paratilapia polleni | reverse complement strand
ATTCCATGAAGCTCTCTACGCACTGTTCTTGAGCTAATCTGAAGGCCACATGAAGTTTGGAGGTCTGTAGCTATTGACTCTGCAGAAAGTTGGAGACCTCTGCACATCCACTGACCCCGCTCTGTGATTTTACGTGGCCTACCACATTGTGGCTGAGTTGCTGTCATTTGTAATCGCTTATAATACCACTAACAGTTGACTGTGGAATATTTAGTAGCGAGGAAATTTCACGACTGGACTTACTGCACAGGTGGCATCCCATCATGGTACCACGCTGGAATTCACTGAGCTCCTGAGAGCGACCCATTCTTTCACAAATGTTTGTAGAAGCAGTCTGCATGCCTAGGTGCTTGATTTTACACACCTGTGGCCGTGGAAGTGATTGGAACACCTGAATTCAATGATTTGGATGGGTGAGTGAATACCTTTGGCAATGTAGTGTATTTCAAAATGGTAATGCTTTTTATTCTCTATGGTAGATAAATGTTGAAGCTCTGAGATAATGAACACACCATGCCACCTTAAATTATCACTGTGCATTGTTAGTTCATGTTCAGGCTTATATGCCGTGTTATTAGGTGATCGTTCCAACTTTTAATTTGCAAATGTAGAAGAAGCTTACTCTCTGAAGACACAAGGCGATCCAGAAAGAATGAAAGTGTGACAGTTTACAGATTACAAAGAGTAAAAAAAAAACAAAAACAAGTTCCTGTAACCTGAAAGTTTACAAATAACTGTAATTATTCTGTTTATTAGTTTGTAATTGCTTACCTCTTTTTTAATAAGGTACTGAAGTCCAGCTCTCCTGAATCTTCATTTCCATCTGTGCTACTGCAGAAATCAGAAAACATCAACAGCGCAGTAGGTCGCCTTCTTCTCATTTCTTCAATAAGTAAACGTTATTACTAAACAGATATGGTTTGTTTTAAATAAAAGAAATCCACATTCCCAGACGAGATTAATCATTTCCTGTTTGCTCCAATATGCAACAGAGAGGCACGCTTGCATATCATGTATAGTACACAAATCCTACATTTTAAAAAAAATGAAAAAAAGATGTGAAGTCCAGGCAAATGTTTTGCTGGAGATACAGCTGTTGCCATGTTTAAGGAAGCAGTTCTTATTTTGGGAAATACGCATTTATTTACACTGTTGTAGTAAGGTTGGGGGGGTTGGGGTCTGTTTGGTCCAATTAATGTGGGTGTAGACTCTTGCGCCAGCTACACGAGTCCTTCAGTTGGACTCCAGGCAGACTTGGAAAAGTATAATAGGAATAACTACTTGTCAAGTGGTGTCTGCAGCTGTCAGTGTGTGTTTCTGAAAGCCAGTATAATCCCAGCCTTACACCTGAGCCAACACTACCCTGTCGAAATTCATGCACTACACACGCAAGCACTTAGTGTACATAGTTTATTACATGGAAGTGTACTAACAGAAGTATTCAAACTGAGACAGTGTTTGTTTTTGAGGGATGACTGTATCTTTATTATACCGGCATTTTTTTAACAACTGGAGAAACAGCAGTTTGACATGCAGCAAAGGTCTCTTGCAAGAACAAAACCAGGGATGCTTAAGAAAATGAGGCAAGCTGTTTACTTCTCCTTCCAGTCCTGTTACATTAATCTAATCACCCCCTGGCTCTGGTTTAAAATTTAATGCACAGACTTGAGTTTGTTAGCAGTCTTCTCATTTAATTTTTGTAAATTAAGTAAAAATATGTACAGTATTTCCCAAAACTGCAGAACTGTTCTTCAAGCCATGAGCAGCAGCATTCATCCACACAAGAACAAAGCAAAACACTCAAGGTTAAAGGAAACACACAAGTCGCTATACAGTAGGGTCTGCTTATTGCTAATGAGTGGGATAGAAGATAAAAACAAGGGCATAGATGTGACTGTGTGTTTGTCTCCTGTCTGTGACTTGGCAGCAGGATTAGAAGGTGAGTCTCCGGTTTGTGTGGTGGAGTTACAACACACCATAGCTGCACTTCCTCTGTGTGGCAACCCCTATGGAAGAGCTCTGCTACTGAAAAGCGTGTGTCTTAGCACATCCTGCACTTTCAGTATGATCAAACCACCGTCAAATTTCACTCTGCCATGTAGCTGTTTGTGCAGCTGGCTCTGTTGTTTTGATTAAGACCCAGGAGGAGATCAGAGGGAGCTGACAGATGCAACTAGTGCATGTTACTTAACAGTTTAATAGCTCAAATCTCCGCATATGGAGAGTCAAACATCTCACACAATCCCAGCTATAATTAGCAATTACATTCTGAATTTTGAATTTGAGTCCCACGTTTAGCTCTCTCTCAAGGTCTTCCTTCTGTTGTCATTCTCAAAAATCTGCAGGAGGGAGGCTGCACCATCCACAACACTGGTTTTGTTTGACTTGAAAGCAGAGAAGAAACAGGCCACAGAAGAGAGACGAGTCTCTGATCTGCATCCTGATTTCTCTGTTCTTTAACAAAGTCCTCAGAGTTTGAATACGTGCCTCCATTGTTGCAACAAACACCTTTACTACCTTGCTCCTGGTCCACTTCTCTTCTTACCGCCTTCACTCCTGACAGGTTAGCATTTCCACAGTTATTTTTTTCACATAGAACATGGTAATAATCCACTATAGTTTATTAGCAGCTGTATTTGTACATTGTCTTTTAACTTCAACTTTGATTTAAACCATATGCAAAAACCTAAGACAGGAATATGTTCTTTAGAGGGTATTTTGAGGCCTTTTTGGTACTTAAGTGGTTTTATGTTATTCTATCATCTACTATGCAGTGAGATGCAGATTTAATTACTTCAACTAATCAAGTAATCAGATAATTAAGTCTTCTTCACCTTTTCAGCCTCTGAATGGCCTTGGGATTTCTTTAGCATTATATTTTATATATTATTCTACATAGGGCAAAAGCTTTTTTGTTTATATACAATAAATGCAAAGCAAAGAGCCCCTAGATGATGAATTAAAGTGAGTAAGATTTAAATGCACCTGAAGTGAAACAAACTAATTCAGTGAGTTCTCCTCCTTGTTTTCATTATGTTGCATCATGGCTTACATATGAAGCAAAGACAGTTTATATTGATTTTTAGGTTATGAGAAGAGATTGCAGAAAATGACAGAGGTTTAAAAAATGTATCACATATAATCTGAATCTACAGTAAATGTTTGTTTTTATAGCCTATTTTATATTAATATGTAATGATATTTACGAATCACTTATTAGCCTGGTGTCCAGGCTGAATGGATGGATGAATGAATGTATGATCTGAATGGATCTCATATTTGAATTAATCTTTTATGAATATATGAGGTTCAGGCTTTAACTGAAGGTAGTTTCTATGTCAGAAGTTGACATGTATCCAGAAACATTAAAATCTGAAGAGCTCTAGTTTTTTTTAATTTTTTTAAATTAAATTATGATGATGTTTTTTTTCTTTTTGTGGAATATCATTGGCTAAACAATATTTGCTAAAAATTGCTAAAGTTTAATGACACTAAGCATTTAAAGTAATATTCAGTTTAAATGTGAATTCAAAGCGTAATTGATCAACATTCTTTAACATGAACCCTGTAAAGCGAGTATAAGTTTTACAGCTGTGACATTAAAGAAGTTAAACTTTCAGTGAACAATTGATATGAACATTTTTATCGAAGTACCTCACAACACTTTATTAATTCATAATGGAAAAAGATTGTGAGTATATTCAGACTTAAATGAAACAATGACATACATTATTTTGTTTGTTTATAAAACTTACGTGCGCCTAAAAGCTGTTCTTATGTCCAGGCCTTCGGGAGCACGAGCCTCTGAAAGAAAGTATCCATTATTATCAATCATCGTGGTGCAAGACGATCAGAGTTGTGACTAATTTGATTATATGAATAATACTGAGCAACATAAAGTAAAAAATAGCAAGTGCTTCGAAAAACAAAACAAAAAAAACCCCCACTCACCATGTACAATGAGGTCAAAATTGCAGCTGTCAAACTTATCCTTGGATGAAACCTCACATCTGTAAGCTCCTGCAAAGTTAGCCTTGGCAGCAATGATGTGCATCTCAAATGTGTAGACCTGTGATCAGATGTGTGAACAGAGATGTGAGAGTTAATACATTTCAAGACTTTATAACACAGCCTGAAATCTGTGTGCTTCACGTATGTCAGATGCTTTTGGATTCGGGATCATTGTAAGGTGACAGCTGACTTTCCCTGCCTCATATCCATTGAAATGTTTCCCAATCCTTGACATTCTAGGTTTTTTTAAATTATCTTTGCAGATTTGATGTGTCATTGCCATGTCATTGCCCCAAAGATAGCGTGCCTGCGGTTTGTCGTGTTTTCAGGATGACTGCCTGAGGCAAGAAGTTGCCCAACTGAAAGTCAGAAGGGCAAGACTTGCAAAACACTTTTGTTGCCACAGTGTGAAATGCTACATATTCCAGCTTTAGGGTCATTTTAATGACAAACATTATGATCACTTGTTTGTGTACTCTCTAAAAGAAAACGCAAAATTTAACAGATCTTAATCCAAGTTTCTTCTAGTGTCTTCGTTGTTTATAGCTATGTCTTTTTAGCAGTAGCCCACCTTGGTGTTGCGATCATATGACTCCTTTAGTTGCAGGTGTTTTCCAGACTTGCTGGCAAGGTCCATCCACTTCCCCTTGAACCATTTGACGGTGGGTTTCTTCAGCAGCGATTCAGCATTCACTTTAGCCACAAACGTGATATTCTCACCTGCATTAAAAGAAATGCTTGGATTTGATTCTCATATCTAATGGCGTTTTGACTTTTTCTACGAATTATCAGCATATTAAGTGTACATAATACACTGTACATTCACTCTTGTGTTTTCAACAAATGGCAGTTTTCAAATTAAAAGCATACAACATTGCATCTTTTAGTATCTCCATTACTTTATTATCAGTTTCTTGTATCTTTTCAGTCCTAGACCTAGCTGGTAAAATGGCATTAGCTTAAAGATTAAAGACTGAATAAATCTTTAAAAACCTGTATTGTCAAGCCACTCACCTACAGTGACTTCTCCACTCTGGGGTTTCTCTGTGAAGAGTCCAGTCAGGTCCTGTCTGGTGTCTGGAGGATGTGCATCTGAAAATCCAACAGGATCAAAATACAGTGCTACAGCATGAAGTAAAAGCTGAAAGCACATTATTAGCTTAGCTGTGAGGCCTGAGACGTGATTGAAAATTCTTGAACTAACATTACCCTGCTAGAATAAAACGAAATGGGAAAAGCTCATCACAGCACATTTTGTAAAATGGACAGTATGACATGAATTAGCAGCTGAACAAAGGAGTAGATGAGTGATACAAACTAACTCACCCTCAGCTTGTGCTGGGGCGGGAGTTTCTTCCTGTACGGGGACTGCTGCAGGCTGAGCAGGGGTCTGTTCTGGTTTTACATCAGCAGAGGCCTCAGCTGAAGATAACAAGCAACAAGTGACAGACACAGCACAACAATTATCAAATGTTTGGTCCATACAGCATTCCCCTATTAACAAATAACCAGCTCCAAACAGTGAGTTTTCAGTTTGCCGAACTTAATTTAGATTTATACAAATGAAAACATTGCGTAACAAGATGAATAACAAGTGAGATAAAAACATTTTTGTTACTGTTTTGTCAGAAAATACTCTCTGGTGAACATTTATCACCCAAATATTTATGTCTTATCATTTTTGAAAGGCCCACTGACTTTCCATGTGTTATCAGCTGCCTCTCATGCCTTTCCTCAGCGCCTGTCAAGTGGTGGTTACTCATGAGGAAATAATGCACTGGTGTGGGTCAAGGTCGTCATGCAAACAGAGTAAAGGTGGCCATGATATGAGCCACAGACAGCTGTGGCCAGTCACTTATAGCACACTGGGCACATTAGCCGTTGCCTTTCTTTGAGATTTCTTTACATCTTATTAGATCCAAACAAAGGGTCACACCAATAGACTAATGGCCCAAATGTTGCTCTGTGACACACTTGGCACACATTGCAGTGTACATTACAGTGCTCTGCAGGTGTGGTAAAATAGTGGACAAAACAAGCAGGATTAAACCAGTGACTAGGTGTGTTTAAGGCCTTAAATGAATAGCAGGACTTCTTGGGAAATAAATTCAATAGCTGCTGTAACTATTTATATTTATAGAAAACAGGCCCCAGAACATAGACATGCAACTAACTGAAGGAAGCTGTGTAATTTTTAGTCACCTAACTGTCATCCAACCCACCGGTTGGATGACTTCTCCCACTCTAACATCTGTTACGTACAATTTAAGTGTTACTGAAACAACACAAAGGCATGTTTCCAGTTATAGGACAAAGTCAAATGTCACAGACCTTTAAGCCAGCTGACTAGTGTTCAAGTCCCTTGTGGGATAATTATTTTTGATTTAGTGGACCAAGATTCTTTTCTCATGTAGTTATTTTTTGGCTTAAGATTTCACATGGAGTCATTTTTGAGGGAGAACACAGTGTCTCATTTTGCATCACTTTGTGAGTGTTTCTAATAACTCTCCAATTGTTAAAAGTTTTCATCCAGGGAGTCAGGCTTGTCCCTCATAGATTTGTTCAGTGATCCATCCATAATCCTAATTAAGACAACAACTGATCACCTTTTGACTCCAGCTGGGGGACAGAAGGGATGAGTGCTCCCTGTTATGGAGAATTATGTCATAAATTAAAAGAAGTGAATACTGGGCTCCAACATGACATGAAACAAAATGTTTTTAGGATTTGTTTCCATGTTGTTTCTTCCTCCAGCCCCTAGATTTTAAATTGACATATTTTACATAATATGACATAAAAATCCTCTCCAGACTTTCTAGGTTTTATTGGACAACTACAAAACTTCCACTGTTTAAATGTGTAAAATACAGAGTAATACCTGACTATTTCTGAAGGTCCTATCAGGTATAAACCTTTACAGATGCCTCTTTTATAACAACGGTCTTTTCTTATTTGGTCCAAATGGACATTTTTGTTGAAATACCACAAATTGTCACTGGAACAAAAAATAGCAACACAGCAAAATGGTAATGTGCTACCAAGTGAGCTTTAGAGGTGCCCTTTAATGCACAGGTGCTCTATGCTAAGCTAACTGTCTGCGGACTATAACCTTGAATCCAACAGTCAAATATGACAGTTTCGTCAATCTTCTAATTTAATTCTTGACAGGAAAACAAATGATGCATTTCCCAAAATGTCAAACTAATCCTTTAAAAGCAAACATTTCTCAAAGCCAGAGCGCACAGAGCTGTTTCAGAGATCTGGTTTTGAGCAGCTGTCAGAGGGTGCTGTCAGAATGTGCAGGAACATCAAGTGCATGCAGTGCATCAAGTATTTACTGCCTCAGTGGTTTTCTGCATCGAGTGCTCCATTTTGCATTGTGCACAGTGATGACTTTGCAGCCTGTAGGTAAGCAGACAGAGACCTCAAATGCACAGCAGCAGCATCACAGTCTCCCACCTGGTTGTGATATGACCTTCAACTCAAATTTGACCTTTGAGCCCCCAGCAATCACTGCGTAGACATTGGCGTCTTCTTTGGTAATAGCTTTTATAGTGAGGGAGTGGTTGTTTCCATCGGCTGTGATAATGTATTTGCTGTCGCTGGCAATGTCCTTTGAGTTGCACTGCCATTTTACTTTAGCATCAGGCTTTTCAGTCTCTGCTTTAAAGATCACAGAGGACCCCTCTTCTGCCTCCTGAGTCTTTGGTTTCTTGGCAAATGCTGAAACTGAGGAGGGTGGGTTCAAAATAAAAAGTAAATCTTTGAAGTGTCAATTTAACTTTCTTTCTTTAAAACTCATATGCTGCAGGGATAGCAGTAGAAAACACACATACTATCATCTCACTGAGCGTTTAGTGATTAGAATTTGTTCATCCTGTAAAAACATCAGATAGCAGATGTCTGGAAGACTTGACATTATTTAACTATTTTTGTTTTTGTACTTTGTCTTGGATGTTTCCCTCCACTCAAAAGCAAATGTCATGCCTGAAGAAAGCCTGAAGAAAGAACAATACAAGTGGTGCAACAATATGTATTAATATTTCAGCAAAGGGAAGAGAGTCATGAGCTTAGCTGGGCTGCCCGGGGTGAAAAATGTTGTACAGTCCACAGCACACTGGGTGGGGCTAACTGAAAACCAATAAATTTGCCTTTTGCCACTCCACACAAATCCTCTCAGAGCACAAACATGAAGTTACAAGACAAAACTGAACTCTGGAGCAAATTCTGGAACATGAACATGACTTTACACAAAGGACAATACAACATCAGCATTGCTGTACCTGCACATGTTGTATACTTTTAGTCTGAAACACTGAATATTTTCTTTAGTAAGTCTCAAGCACTTGTCATCTTTAAAAAGAGGCCTAAAAACAGTGAGTGTGACTGACGGCTCTGACGTGTTTAACAGTAACGCATTTGCAATCGTACACTTTATGTTGTTATAATGCAGGTGGACAGTCCTCAGCAGTTCAACGAGACATTACAAAACCACATACAAACCAAAAAAAACTCCACGTGTTAACAGATGGCCCTACAAGTATGAGTTTAAATATAGGATGCATATGTACTGGACTAATGAATGAGGTTGGCAGGCTTAAGCTGCAACGGGGGTGCAGGTATCATAGTCGAGGGATTAGCTTGATGCTATTTTTGTGGCTTTGGAGGAAGAATAATGTGCCCTTCTTGTCATGTTGTCAATCATTCGTGCTGCTCCAATTTTGACACTGCTGTCTGGCTTTAAGGTCAGACTCCTTTCAGCTTTTTAGAGAATCTTAGTAAATGTAAAGCTAATTAGCAGTTTTAAACCTAATTCCACCCTAGTTTTGGATATGTTTAGATACATGTGGCACATTATTTCAGCTGAATGTCACGAGGATGGAGTTAAATTCAACATTTACAGTGTGCTCTCTGTTTAATTTAATCACATTAGCGATTGATTACTGTTAAAGGTTAGGACTGACATTAATGTGGCTCCAGCAGCCAAATGTGTTAATTTAGATACTAGGCAAGTCAGTTTTTATTCATATTATTACTGTATTATTCTAATATTCATGTGTTCTTCCTGGTCAGACTTTTTTCTGTACTTCATTTAAAGGTAAAAAAGCAACCAAAAACTGCACTGCATTTTATTGATAATAATTGTCAGTAATGTTACAAGCTCAAGACAGTTTGTTGTGAACAAATCCTTGACACTAAAGGTCTTAGCACACACACAAGCTGGCCAGTTGGGCTGCACTCTTTGTCATCGGATATGTGATACGTCGGGCTTCTCACTCCTCAAACAGCCATTCATTCCCACTCAAGAGTGCAAAGAAAACTGTGGAAAGTCATTTGTCAAGTTGGAATCCTGCGGGGCATTTTTGGATCAGTGAATCATTTTGTGAATGCAGTGATGCTGGAAATGTGACAGTGTCGATTTCACATCAGACGATGTTTCCACCTGGACCACGAGACGTGTAAGTGAGTTACTGACATGACCAAAAGGGCTTCGAGTTCAAAGTGTTTCCAATGAGAAACACTAACTGAGTACACATGAATGCAGTATGTTCTGATTTTGGCTCCTGGCAACGTGAGTGTTGGTACAGCATTTTAATAAAGGCACTTGTGGCACCTTAATAAGCCATGGAATATATTGGAATTAGAGGGGCTTGAAGCATGCTTTATATGTCACTTTACCTGGTCCAGGGCATTAGAGTGACTTTGGCTTTAAGTTACACACAGTGGACATACTGAACCATCTCATTTTCATTTAATTTTCATGAGAAAGAAGTGCAACATTTTCTTTATTTTTTTCAAAATGTAATTTCTCAATTTTACAGTCATTGCCTGGAAATAATTAGCCTGTACATTTTAAGTGTGGTAGAAAATGTGATATAAAGAACACTGAGGTTACACAATTCATATAAAAACTCTGGTACTACAAAGTAAGGGTCATATCAGTGTTTATCATGAAAATGATGCACAGGTATTAACTCAGAGGTTTGGTTGTGGTTCATTGTTTGATTAAGAGGGGTGTGGCCCAACTCACCTTTTTCTCACAAGTGTTTTTCTCACACATATTGTCCTATTGTCTTACTCTTGGACTTGATATTCAGAAAAAGCACACTAACAACACAGCGAAGAGTGTATGTGAAAGTGTACAATCGTTATGAGAGCTCATATGTATGGTAAACTTTTAGATTAATTTGCTCAAAGCAGACATGCGATCTGAAAACAGAAATATTAAATAAGATATAAAAAAGCTGAGAAGTCTTATGTTTAAAGTAGCTGAATAAGTGCACTTACTTGGTTTTTTGACTGGCTCTGGCATCCTGATTGATGTCCTCTCCACAAATTGTGACTCTTTGCTCCCAAGCAATCTGCTGTCTATCTCAAATCCTCTCCCTTTAATAGTGGTCCTGTTTCCAAAAAGCCTCCCCTCCTTTCGTGAACCATCCCACTTCTCCTGCCATTTTTGCTAGACCTAACCCAGTGTGCACATACACCATTCTCACACCCCATCCCAGCAGTGACCCAGCCCCCAGCCCACCCCCTGTCACCGGTCACGTCTGACCTAGGGCTATATTTCAACCATCCTTTCCTCCAGCACCTCGGCTGAATGATAGGCCTTGAGAGGGAGGGCAAGAGATGTAAGGCAGTGGTTAAATTTAGCACTTTGATTCCAAAAAAAGTCTGTTCGCTCTCCCCACATCTGTTCTGCCCCGTTAGCCTGTAAGTCTAAGAGTTAAAACTACAAAGAGTGAGAATGAGAGATTCACCTTTTCCTTTTATCCCCTGGCAAAGATTTTTCTTTTATGGATGATGTCTTTAACAAATCCTTGTATGTGCCACATGCATGGTAATCTTTTTTTTTCTTCAGCACAAACTCAGTCATAAGCTTGTCAAGCAAATATAAAGTTGCATGAAACAAAATAAAACATACCTCAACTATACTCACGCCTCATCCCAGCAAGTGGCCCAGCCCCCAGCCCACCTCCCATCACCGTTCACGTCTGACCAAAGGCTATAGTTCAACCATCCTTTCCTCCAGCACCTCCTCTGAATGATACGCCTTGAGAGAGAGGGTACTATACTATACTATACTATACTATTATGCTATTATATGCACTATGCTATGCTATGCTATACTATACTATACTGTACTGTACTATACTAGTCTATACTCTACTCTACTAGTCTATACTAGTCTATACTACGGCTGTATTTCACCCATCGTTCCAGCAGCATCTCGCCTGAATGACAGAAAGTGACTCTCTCAGGCCTTGAGAGAGAGGGTACTACACTATACCATACTAAGTTATGCTATGCTACGTTATGCTATGCTATATAATACTATGATAGTCTACACTCTACTACAGAACTCATCTGGTTTTGCCATGATTAATTACTCTAATCTAATGGACAGTGGGGCTTTTGTGAATCTCATGTAGGTTTTTTGTCTCTTCCCACCTGTTTGTTATGGATATCAATTATAGCTCAACCATTGTAGGGAGCTGTTGGCTCTTGAGACACCACGTGCTGTGGTAACTTTATATTTAGATGCTACAGATTACAGAGTACCAATTGATACTTCTTTGTATTGTAGGGTTTTGTTTTGTTTTGTTTGTTTTGTGTTTTAAAATCCTGACATCACTTCTTTCAGCTGCTTTCATAATGTCAAAGACTCATGGCCCTCAAGGCCAGCACAAGTGTGAGACGAAACAAAACATAACTGACCTCTCTTCTCTGGTACAACTTTTATGAAGCAGAATACAACTTCAGCTGTCCAAGGTTAATATAACGTTTTTACTATGGTACAAATAATAGATTCTAAATGTAATTTCACACATTTCACATAGTATTTTAGTAGTATCATATGTACTATGCTACATGTCACGTATGCAAGACTGCACCAAGACAAATTTCCTGTATGTCTAACATACTTGGCAAAAATAAAGTAATTTAGATTCTGATATGATACATAAATGTAGTTACTTCCTATTTTTTTATTAAAAAGTGAGGTGTGTGGTAATGAAGAAGTCAGTAAACATTTGATGGACTGTCTTCAGACAGTGTGCTAACAAAAAAATATTCTGGAAAATGATGAATAAATTGTTTATCATTAACTAGTAACATGCAGAGGAAAACACAGGACACAGGAATGCATTGCCCACTTGTTAAGATCACTGACATAAAAATTCTAGTTGTGTAACTTGCAACATAGTGGGTTGCTGATACCCACAATGAACTGGGGAACTGGTGCCTGCAATGTGTCAGTATACACAGGCGGATATAAGTACTGGGTGACAAGTCACTTCATCTCCCCAGCCCTGTATTAACCTCATAGTTCCTCATAGTTCAGCGATTATCTTTTCAGATGTAATAAGAGATGTCAGACCTAATCTGTAAGTCTAACACTATTGAAGTTTATAAAGTGTTCGTGTTTCTTCTTTTTTGCGTTTTGCGTTTTATCTCCAGTGTTTGTTAAAATCACATCCCAATGATCTTTGCCAGACACAGATAAAGTGATGAACAATTTATTTAATTTTGTACACGCGATTTGTAATTATAGCATACAGAGTTTCATATATTTGTACAAACAATTCTTATTATGGTCTTATATACCATGACATCAAACCTAATCACCCAATCTTTGTATAATCTGTCTGTTTTAAATATAATAATGCAGTGTAAATATATACATTTGTACCACCATTAAAAGAGAACTACATGTCCAACATCACAAAGAAGGTTGAGGCCTGCTGTGGTTACATGACATGAAGCAAATATTGGACTTTAATATTGAAAATATATCAGAGATATTTCCGAACAGAACATGCATGCCTACTGTATGTGTGTGCGCCCACATCTAAAAATGCATGTCACCGCGTCTGCATCCACCCCACCCGAGAGGGGGCTCTTTCTCTTTCCTCTAATGCTTTTAATTATAGCCACTAAACTGTCAGTGAACAAGTCAATTCACTCTCATACCAATAGTATAGAAGAAAAGGCTTATACAGCTTACATTTGTACTATTACTATGAAGTTACAAAAGCAGATGTAACCTGCAGGAATTCATTGCTCCAGATTCCAAATACCTGAATAAAATAAAAAAAATCCCAGCTGTTTTTACGTTTGAGGGATGCAGTGTTTATTAGTAAGTTCATCTGACTGACTTTGGTACCTTAGGAAGGAACCAGCCAATCTGTTTACCCATGGATTTAGTCTTAATGCAAAAACTAAGCTAACCTCCTGCTTTTTTTTTTTCATATTTATTTCGCATACACAGGAAAACTATTATACTTCTGATAATAATAATAAGGTAATAATCTCACAAAAAAAGAAAAAAAAGACAAAAACACTACATCAACAAACATAACAAAACAAAAATTCTACAGGGAAAAAAAAAGAACAAAGATTTATGACTATGTGTCTACATTTGAAAACAATCTTGTAGAGTTTGTTGACTGTAGATGTTCCTCATGGCTGGTAGTGGTTTTGCTGTTTCAGAGGTGGAGTTCAACTTTATGGTCATTTTGTACATAGGCCTATTGTTTGTCTGCATTTCATTACTGAGACTTCTGCTTCCCTTATATTGTCTGTCATCACTGATAAATTAAGCTGAATTTATTAGACTGTATTAGTTTCAGGTAAGAATAAACTTTAAACTGTAATAAACCTTTTAAACTATTTGGATTAAAATGGCCCAAGAGTAGTTGTAATTATCAGGAATTCTTTCTTTTTAGTTACTGCTGTTTTCTTTGTCTCTTAGGTGTGTGTGTGTGTGTGTGTGTGCATCAAAGGCGTCTCTGAACCATGGCATCACATGACCTGCAGTTCCAACTTTGGCCACCTCAACAAAAAATACCAGCAATAAGAGCTTTTCAAAAGTACTTATTCACAAATCTCTGTACACATTTGCGAACAGCATGTTACACTTTTTCATGTTTGGCCCTGACTTTATTTTCATCATGCTAATTTGGAATATTTTGCTTTCCAAACATTCAGAGAGACAAGCCAAACTGAGGTTTTTGTATGGTGATTATTCTGTACTTTCTGTACTTGGGGTGACAATTATTAAGTGGTCCCCTGGCATGTCTTTGAAGAAAGATCTTGGTCCATAGCTTTATGCTTTATTAACTAGTATCTTCAAAGAACTGGTCACACTGTGCAACAGTATTGCTGATATTCATACAGTGCTAATCAGCAAGGCTGATTAAATATCTACAGTAACAGCACTCTAATGTAACACTTCATTGTTCACTACTGGTATTTCAGCATCCCTCCTGCCTACATGTATGCTTTTCTGTCTAGATGATTTTTGCCCAGCACCTCATCGCTGAACTGGTACGTCAGCTTCTTTTTGATCTTTTTCACCTCCCCAGTTTTGCCATAGTTGCGCAGAGCACGAGCCATCTTCTGATAGGTCATTTTCTTGCGGTTTCCCTTCTGGATTCCCCAGCGGTGTGCGAGAGCCTCCTTGTGTTTGGAAGAAAACTGGAATGTCCCTTTGTCTCTGTCCACCCACCAGATACTGTCCTTCATGTCGCCATTCCTTAAAAGGTCCAACAGGAACTGGTACAAGCGGATCTTCTTTTTATTGCCTTTGGAAAAATGAGAGTTGCATCATTAGAGGTGATGTATTGCAGGTCTTTCTGTTCCTCACAAATTAGGAAGCATTAAATTATATGAATATAAACTGTAAAGCAGTACATTAAAAACAGGCTTTCTCATCACTCACTTGGATCTACTGCAAATGGCTCGTGCTTGTTTCAATTTAGTGTATAAAATTATACAAATTACACAAAGTTAAGTAGGAAAAGCATTGGTCATTGAGCAAATTAGTAATACAATTCTTTCTGCAGAGTAGAAGCAGAATTTACAATATAAGTATCTTTTACATCCTGTTTTATGGGCGTAAACGTTACATGGAGTGCAGGACACTGCAATGACTTTGCAATAAAACGCCTTTGAGTTCTAAGAAATGCTAGCAGACGTTTTCCTTGCAGATGCAACCCTCCATGATTCATCGAGTTTTTGTGTCTTTTTTACACAATCACCGTGAGATAAACCTAGCTTGAGATACTGTTACCATCTCTGAAATAGGTTAACCAGTGCTTAGATCTCACATTAATGATGTTGGAGGTCGGTTGTTAATTTAGATCACTTTACACATGGCTGTCTGTACAACAAAAATGATGACAATTGACCCCTGTACACATCCAAAAAACAAAACAAGTTACAAAACAAAACAAACAAAAAAAAGAGGTAAAGCTACTGTTCATGCTGTATATTGCACGGGAACAGAACTCTAATTTTTTTCTAATATCATCATTCTGTATTATTTGGGTTTAGACAGTTTTCACATGCACTATAACTAAAAAGCACTCCAATAATATTCTGACTATTTTGTTAACAATATGATGAAAATCAAATCTAGTTTGTCTTGCAGAAGAGTAATTTTTTACAGCCAACTGATCAAAAGTGTAACTGACAATTGCATATGTGACCAAGCTATTTATTCCTTATTCAAACTCTTACTCCAACCATGTATAGCAGAGGATACTCTTAAACTCACCTGGTTATTTTATTTTATTTTATTTTATTTGTGCAATACATGGTCCTTGGCTCACTGTTTAAACCTTGACAAAAAGAAGTCAATGAGATGGACAAATGGTCTTTACACTACAGAGAACTATGGCGGTTTCTTCTCTTTTCCAAAAGTACAAGGACTTTTGGAAGCCGATGAAAAAAAAGGGGGAAAAAAGGCATTCTGAAGGGTACCAGTTTAGTATGACACACATTCACTTCCACTGAAGTGCTCATCACAGTGCTTGGCTTAAAAACAACAACAAAAACAAACAAACAAACAAAAACAAAAAAAAACACATTACTTTGAGCACACTTGACTACAGGCACTACCGATAATGTGCACAAGACACTACTCAGGTTAATTCCGTCCCATCAAATCCTAAGTGTTCCAAAAGAGGAAGTGCAGACTGTTTTTGGTAAGCCAGAAAACAATGGTTAACTGTGAAGAGAACTGGACATCATCCAGAAGTAAGGTCCACTGACACAGAGGCTCTGACTGTAGCAGGTGAGTCAGTCCTGCTGTGGTGGAAAAAATGCCTATTCAACGGCATGCTGCTGTCTACCACAGTTATACAGAACTTGGTCACAACAGAAAAATAGTCCCAAAGATTGACAGCTCTCTGACATGTGGATGCCTCGTTAGAAGGCCAGGGAGGTAGGAAGGTTGTATTGTTTCCAGAATCCAATATAGAAAGATAAAATAGTCTTTACCTTTCAATATGAGACGCCTGGAGATGACTGTTAATTGAACTGAATTGAAGTGAACTGAATTGGCCCTGTGACCTGTCCTGCTTTACTGCTTCTCGCCCAGTGACAGCTGGGATAGCTGGATGAATGAATTGAATTAAATTCCATCCTTGGGGACCAATTTCATGTTAATTCATAACAGGAAACAAACTCCCTGTCTTTTTGTGGCCCATTTCCCTCAAAGATGCAAGACCAGCAGTTGTGCAACTTGTAACTCATCCTAAAAGTACAAATTAAGTTGTCAGCAGAACACAAAGTTGACATGTCTTAATGAGAAACATCCACCACCCAAGCGCATGGAAGGCAAAACCAGAAAGGGACCTTTGAAGCAGGTCTGATTCATACACAACACAAAACAAAGCAAATGAACATGTGCCTTGTCTTGGTCATCTTCAGGGAATCACTTGGATCACTGACACATGGTTGTTATACAGAATAACCAGACATTAATACACTTGCATGGCCAGGAACTGCTTTAGATCTTAGGACTCAAGAACCTAAAGAAAGTGCAGTGACGTAGCACTTCTAGACAAACAATGACCTGCGTGACTGAGAATCTTAACAGGGCCAGCACAGTTGGCACTTCCTAAAGTATCCGTGTGAACTGCTGCAGATTCGGTGCACATATAGTATGAAATACAAATCTGGCTCCTTACCCAGCTCTCCTGATTGGATATAAGGGACTCGATCTCTCAAGCACTCCTCATCAGACACTTCCAGCGGGGGACTTCGTCCTCCATGCTCCTCATCATCAGAGCTGCGCTGGGACACATGTGGCGGATACAAGGCCCGAGGGAAGAACGTTACCTGTAGCACACGAATCAAAGTCAGTTTTGAATGAAATGTTTGCAACTATTTAACTTGTAGCCTATTGGTCAAATCATTTTCACCTTCAGGTTGCCCCAAAGCTAAAAAGATTAATGTATCATTTCACAGAATAAAGCATGATATGTTTGGATTTGTAATGATTTGAATGATATTAAACAATGTTTGGCATAAAAACAGGCTAAAAAAATGTGCTAGTGCTGTCTTCAAGACAGAGGGCCAAATACCAAACTGCATAATGCCACTTGTGCATGAAAGCTGATAGTATTCATTGGTAGAGGGTAACTATTTACTCAAGGACAGTACTTTATAGAAGATGTTGCATTACATACTGAGCAGATTATAAAGCAGTTCCAGTTAGCTCCAGTGTACCCAGCTATACCATTTATATATACCTACACGACCCAACCTAACTGCCAAGGTCTACACTGCATAACAGTATAATACAAATTTAATTTGTAACATTCATAGGTGTATGTATGCTATTTCCTAATAGTTCTGCAGTTTTATTTGAGAAAAGTTTTAAATACAGAAAAGCTCCTTTTTTGTGTGTTTTATTTACCCCTTATCTTACATTTCAGACCAGTTTTATTTGTTTATTTATTTATTATTTCTTATATAATATTCAAACCATCATACCTTACACCTAAAGCATTTTTGGGAAGTTTTAAGTTTTAATACTAATATAAACAAGAGTTGGACATTCTGTTACCACTGAACTACACTTGGTGACCACTTTATCAGGAGAACCTGCGAAATCTAAAGCAATCCAATACAACAGCTCTGCCATAAGCATCAAAACTGATACTGTAGTGTTGCAGGATCAAAATATATTTTATATTATAATTTTAAATGTGAAGCATTTCACTACAACTCCCCCCCATAAGAATTTATGGCAGAGCTATTCGCTGTGGTCGATGGGTGCATATTAGACTGTACCCGATATCAAACACATACACTGAAGTGTGGGTTTCCACTAAGATGTTCTCACTGTAAGTGAAAGCGTAAAACAAAATTTCTCTCTGCATGAGCTGTGATGTGTGGATGCTCCTGTGCGTGTGTGTGACTGGGCAATAGCTGTCAATGTATTCATAGCATCTTTTAAGACAACGGTCTGTATGGACACCTACATTTGAATTTCCATGTGTGAACAGTGGTTTTCACATTGTACTTTCATGCCACATTTAAATTTAAGTATCAACACCTTATCTCTCTCTCTTTCTTTTTTTTTTTTTTCCAAGCACACAAAAATTTTCCTCTGGTTGTAAAAATGGCAGATGTTTTATTTTTGTTTTGTTTTTTTTAAAGGGAAATTTCACTTGCTAACAAGTGAAAACCATCATATGACCTATAAGCACATGTAGTCTGTGGCTTTTTTTGTAAATGATTACAAAGAGCAAAAGCGCAAGTGCTTTAAGAGGTGAGTCTGTCAGATGTTTTACAATGTGAAATATCCCTTATGCTCATGTACTTCACAATAACTGTATCTGTTTGTTTCAGGATTTTACCTCTTCACACACTGAGTCAAAAGTTTAACGCTATGAGATCTTTGGACTTAACATTATCTCAAATGGGAAAATGCACTTGCATTCTGCCTAAAATAAATGGTAAATTTGGGGAAAGCCTGTGATTGTCACATAAAGCAAGTCATTTATTTTGATGCATAATCTCACATGTACTTAAGCTCATGTGTATGTTCATTTAACCCTTTAAAATGTATTTCTTCTGTAAAAGGCATCTGTGTAATTAAACACATTAATTTGCTTGGCTTGCCCACATGAGTTCATATTGAGGGACACAACAAATGGTATGTGAAAGCAAAAGGGTCTGAAACTGACAACGCTGAAGCGGTTAGACATACTGTTTTCCAAAACGAGAGGTCTCTGTTCTAGTTCACTGGTTCATAACTGGAGGTTTGAAGCATGCAGATGTTACTTTGAGTGAGTTTAGCTGAGTCTTTAGAGCCTATTCAAAGTAAATTTTCCTTTTGTACTGGGAAAAAAGAAAAAAAGAGAAAAACACTAAAATTAAAGCGTTTCTTGTAACTCAAAGATTCACTTCCTGATTTTTGTCACAGGACCTTAAAGGGCCTCCAGCTCCCGAAATCTTCTCTGTGATTTCAATCCCAACCATAAATTATGTAGGTTTTGAAGATGTCTGCATAAAGTTAAAAATATATGTCACACTACAGCTAGATCAGCTTATGTGTGAATCAGCTGACAGATGTCAGTTTCTAGTATATTCTTTCCACTTTAACACCACTAACACAGAGAGCACAGTACTGCTATGCAGTTATACAGTAGAATACTATAAATGCCACCATCTTTAAGAAAAAAAAAATGATGGCAAACTAGTGGAATAATAATGTACGGTGTAATTTTTGTCATTTGAAAGCACAAATACTCATTTGTTGGTAAATGTTTCAATTCAGATCATTCATTTAGAGGTGCTGTGAGAGACTGAAGCTATTGGTGTAGATTATAGTAGGCACACTGAAGCCCCTGACTACTACCGACTGGCTGTGTTTTGTGGGTTTAAGGACTTACAGGTTGCTGTAACACATGTGGATGAGCCCCTAGATTTGGATCGAGCAGGTTTTCAGCTTCATATCGTATGGAGTCATGTCGTATGAGCCCAGGCGGATGGAGAGCCTGCACACTCTGCAGCTCTGTGAAGTTAGTCTCTTGGAGGTTTTCAAACTCTGCAGGGTGCACATGAGAGTGAGGGTGGTAGTCCCAGTGGTCTAAATAGAGAAGGTGAGAAACAGCATAATGGCCACAGCCTTTTCTTTTGTTTTTGTACAGTCTTCACTACTTTGCTACCTCAGAATTTGCAACAAGTAAGATTGCAAGAATGGAGAGAAATTAAACCCAGTCAGACAAATGATAACACAAATCTAAACTCAACAAAATGTCTGTCAGATGATTTGACAGAGCAGAAACACATATTCAAATGCACAAATGGCAGTGGAGACATAGTAGGTATTTCTGTGAAAATCCATATTTGCCAAAAGATATTTAAAAGTATTAAGCAGCAACTGGACTTGACAAAAAGCTGCTTTCTGAAAGTGCCTGAGTTTGCATCAACTGTGTGAAATGAGGAGAATAATAGAGAATTCAGCATGAAGCTCTTTCCTGTTTGTTGCCACACTAGCACCGTTACCACAGCCATTGGCTTTGAATTTGCACTTTTTCTTTTTTTTATTGTCCTTGGTTGTTGGGTTTGTTTTTTTTTTTGTTTGTTTGTTTTTTAATTTTGCTTCTTTAGTTTAGGACAAAATTTAAAGAAGCTACCTTTGAAATTCCAAGTTTTACACATCTTAAGTGTAAGCATGCAATTAAAGAGCACCAAAGAGACACGAACATTTTACATGCAAACTAATGCAAAGTGCAGTCTTATAAATACTAAACCAAACTAGATTAAAAGGCATGTCCACTTCAACTGTAGCATCATAACAATATTTAATATCTACTAGCTTGATCAGTATATATTAATTTAAACATTTCAGGGTGTAGATATAGACGTGGCATCTTTAGATGTTAGATTAAATCATATCAAGCTGACAAGTGATGTTTCCACACCCAGGTCATGTTCAGCTTGTTTTGGTGCAACATTTAAAGCAGTTGATTACAAGAGAAAGTAAAGCACCTTTCTTATATTAACAAAAACCCCATGGGGCGAAAGTTGTTCTATGTCTGTAGTTGCAGCGGCAAAAAGAAATGGCATCTGTTTCCTGTGTTCCAGTGTGCTCCAGCTGCACACACTGCAGTCTTTTTATGTACAACAAACCAGAAAAGTCTGTGTTACCACATGAAGCCATGGCCAAAAAAAAAGAAAGATGATTGGGTGACTAAAATGACTAAATTATCTTTTTTATATAAATCTTATTATGTACATAAAAAC
This sequence comes from Paratilapia polleni, assembly GCA_015106735.1. Lineage (NCBI taxonomy): Eukaryota > Metazoa > Chordata > Actinopteri > Cichliformes > Cichlidae > Paratilapia > Paratilapia polleni. The sequence continues at coordinate 15,979 of VUQI01033268.1, read as the reverse complement.
ACTAATATATTTGATTACAATCACCATCATTTGTTTGCATTTTAAAATTCATTAAATTTTATTATCACTGAGTGTATTTTCACAGTTACGTTTTTTTGTGTTCTTAATTTATTTATTCATTCATTTATATCTTATTTATATACTTAAACCTTTAAACACAAGAGGAAATGAATGTCGAAGTAAAACTCACCTGCCTGGGTTTCTGGATCTAGGACATACGGATATGGATATTCTGCAATTTGATGTCTGTAGATCTCAGGATCGTACATTTCGTCTGTGTGCTGCAGAAGAGCAGCAGCAACAACAACAACAAAAAGCATATATATCATGAATGAAAAGCTTTAACTGGATTGTGTATGTGGGTGCAGGCAGAAAAAATATTCTTCATCTGTATTTTATAATATAAACTTCTACGTTATTTGTAACATTTTAAACATTTTTTAAATTGCCTGTAAGCGTGTTGACATTTAAATTAGCTGAAGTGTTGCTAGAATAATGACGATTTCTTTTCTTTGCTCTACAGTTCTGAAACTCTCAAGAACTATTGAGTTTCATTTTCATGTGCCTCATCGTATAATACACTCTTACAGTTTGTAAGTCCTGTATTCAAATTGTAGTAGAAACCACATTAACTCATCTAATTTAAAAAAAAATGTATGTCATCTATTCTTAACAGTGTTTATTACTCTATTTAGTACTGCAGTAAAAAAACTACAATTCAGGCAGCTCTTTTTAAGCCTCAGATGTTAGAAAGTCTCCTGAGAGGTTAGATAATAAAAATAAAATAAATTATACTTACAGGCGGAATGAGATAGCTCTCCATTCTGTACGGATGCAACATGGAGACCTCTTCTCCAAGACCGCTTCTCAGATGCTTTGCTGGCAAAAGCTCTCACAACCTTTCAAAACGTTTGCGGCACCATTGCACAATGTTTCAAAATTTCCTCTCAGTCAACGAAAACCAAAAATTGTCTCCCTCTCTTATTGTATAGCGCAAGCTTATGACCTTAAGTACTCAAACAGGCCTTCAACTGCATCAGATAAAATGAAATAAACAAGGCCCACTGTTTGACTGTAAAATGAAAAAGGAACTTTTGACTTCTGTAAACTTAGTGTGGGTGGGAGCAATAGAGTGTGTCTGCAAAAGGTTCCTGGCCATTTGATGATTTGTCAGGGGAGACCATGAAACTTCACATTTATCAGGGTCTATATGCTGTCCCCTGCCTTGGCAGCCAATCATCGAAGGTTTTCCTCACTGTCAGTTTCTCCGCGACCATAAAGTGTCAAATGTGGGTAACAATGAACCGTTCATATGTGTTTAACTTGCTGCTAAGTTTGCGTTCTTTGCCTGTGCTTTTGCTTCATGTTTTAGCAAATGAAAAAGCATATATAAACTTTTATATAAATGCTTACTGTACACTATAATGTATTTTTAAGTAATTCAGACTTAAAAGAATTGTGTGTATTTCTGAGCACAACTACATTATAGTGTGTTTTTATTATTGCATTTCTTTAGGTGTATAAAAAGAAAAACAATATGGTAACTAATGGCTGTAATGATGTAAAACATGCCTTATGTTTGACAAATACACTACAGTGTGTTATGATCAATTTATTACATAACTATATGATGCTCATAAATGCTCAGCTGGAGTGTTTCAAGTATTCAAGTAAAAATTCCATGCTATTACACCAACCTTACTATGTTTATTATATAATACACTTTTATAACCATTAATCTGAATGGATCTGCTTTATTAGCCATGTTTGTTCATGCATACAACATATATATAAAATTTATATATAGTTTTATATAAACTCTAAATGCAGACCATGTGCCTGGATTCTGGCTGCAGACCTGAAACTGAGAGACTGAAGGAGTACTTTGTAGCAAAATGACTACTGTAGGTGTTTTGGTCATGTAAACACAAGTTTGTTGAGGAAAATGTTGCCCACACACATACACACACGCACCCACACCCTCACCAATCTCCCC
>VUQI01033267.1:0-11234 GCA_015106735.1 Paratilapia polleni | reverse complement strand
ATGTATACATCCTACCGTCTACCTGTTCGGTGGGTGCGATCACCTGGGAGATAGAGAACGCGATTCGCCTGGCCCTCCACACAGGTTGTGACATTAGCAGTTTTATTAAATAAATGTTCCCCCTAATTTAAGAGAAGTATGAACTCTTCGTGTAACAAGACTACTTTTATTTCTTTTCTTTTTTTAAAATTTCATTTCCCTCTCATTTCACAGCTCGTCAGATTTATCTTGTATCTTTTGGTGGCACTCAGGCATTGTGTTGGAAAACACTAACTAAAACTGCCTAAAACTAGCAAAGCTACAACATTATAAATGATGCTTAGACTTTGATGTATCTATTAAAGATGTCATAATAAGTAATCGATAAGATCAGTCAAAGTTACTGACGCTTTGAAGTGAATTTTGCTGTCTTTTATTACTAATAGTGGGAGGTTGAATGCCGAGCTTTTGATTGTGTTTTTATAAAGTACATTCATGCTGTGATACTCTTCCTCAAGTACAGGATTTTCTATCAACTCCCTGAAGCTAGCTGCAAGAAGATAATAGATTAAAGATAAAGAGAATCCCTGATGCTCTGGTCAAAGGTGGGGCATTGTGTGAGAAATCAGTGTCTTTGTTGTTTAAAAAAAATCTCTTGACCTGTGCTTATACACGTGCATCATTAATGAACTGCCTCAAAAGGGCCAAGAAAGAAGACAAACATTTCATTGCTCTAATTACACTTCTTTGCTCTAATTACAGATGACGACATCACTTTGTAAGCACAGCTTCTTGACCTCATCTTTGATCATTACTCAAGGGAAACAGTGATGTTTTTACCATTTCCCTTGATGGTCTTTCCAGGTCATTGCTTTTATCTAAACCTAAATCCTGCTTCCTTTAACCCTGGCCTACATGTTCAGTGTCATTTTTTTTAACATATTTTTAATTAGTTTGAGATATATGGAGGACCTAAATATATATACATAATATGTACTGATCACAAGCAAATGAAGAAAATAATCAGTTTCAGCATTTTGGGAAAATACAGTGCAAATACAGAAAAAAAAAAAAAATCAACCACACATAAACTGCAAAGTGCACAGAAACACAACAGAAAACTGAAGTTTCCAAAGGGCGCTAAAAGGTGATGTAGCCTTCATGGCCTGATACACATGGTCAGTGTATTTGTTGCCATGATTTGTGGGTCATTAAGTTACTGTGTTGGACATTGTGTTGGAAAATGCTTATTTATCATTAGCCCACTGCCCACTAAATTCATACAGCAGTCCGTACTAATGTAAATCACCTGACCACAAAGAGTGCCTTGTTAGCTCATGTCCATCCAGTGAAATAAACTGTAACTTATTCACATTGTGTTCTGTCCAACTCTTTTATGAACAGAAGAAGATATTTTCTACACTTTGCTTTTTGCTTTTTCTTATTTCCTTTTTTTTGAAGCTGCAGTACTTCAGTGTCTCGTGGCTACCATAAAGATAAAGTTTAGTAATATCTTAGAGTAACTTCATAGTATATCGTATCTCATAAATTCTAGTTTTCATTCTCAGACAATTACTGGCTCATTAGCATTAACTATAGTTCAAAAAACAAACTAAGAAAAACTTCGCACAATGTACACTCACCAGACATTTTATTAGGTACACCTTGCTAGTACTTGGTTGGACCCCTTTTTGCCTTCAAAACTGTCTTAATTCTTCGTGGCATAGACTCAGCAAGGTCCTGGAAACATTCCTCAGAAGATTTGTCAGCTGCACATCCATGATGAGAATCTCCCTTTTCACCACATCAGAAACCAGTATAAGATGATTTAAGCTTTGTAACATGGCGCGTTATCCTGCTGGAAGCAGCCATCAGAAGATGGGTACACTGTGGCACAGTGTGCCAAGAAAATATCCCCCATACCATTACACCACCACCAACAGTCTGAACCATTGATTCAAGGCAGGATGGTGTGGTCTTCTGCTGCTGTAGCCCATCTACTTCAAGGTTCAACGTGTTGTGCGTTCAGAGATGCTCTTCTGCATACCTTGGTTGTAACAAGTGGTTATTTGAGTAACGGTTGCCTTCCTATCAGCTTGAAACAGTCTGGCCATTCTCCTCTGACCTCTGACATCAACAAGGCATTTTCGTACAGAGAACTGATATTTTCTCTTTTTCAGACCATTCTCTGTAAACCCTGTGTGGGAAAATCCCAGCAGATCAGCAGTTTCTGAAATATTAAGACCAGCCCATCTGGCACCAACAACCATGCAACGTTCAGAGTCACTTATATCACCTTTCTTCCCCATTCTGATGAATTGAATTGAATTTCTGCCATGTGACCGGCTGATTAGATATTTGTGTTAATGAGCAGCTGAACAGGTGTACCTAACAAAGTGGCCTAATAAACTGAATTTGCTGTTCAGTTTCACTTTCACTTGCCATTTGTTTAGATGTAGGCACCAAAACTGCTCGGTTAAGTTTAGGAAAAGATTGTAATTTGGGGTAAAATACAAGGTTAATATTGGGAGCAGGTATGTTGTAAAATGATGCTTAAGGGTACCAAGTGCACTTAAATGGGATGCTGAGGGGTCCTGATATGAGAAGAATTGGGAAAGGGACCAGGCTCAAGGAGGAGGTTGGGGTGGATGGATGGGTCAACAAAACACTGAACTTTAGACAACTGTTCGCTGTTTCAGACCAATCATAGTATGAAATGTATGGACTGTCTCATAACCCCTAACTGCATGTTTATAAGTCTAATCATGATAACAAAGGCCCTCTCTTTTAACCTTAACCTAACCAGTTGGTGTTTTTCTAGGTTTTCTGGGTTGTTACACAGCAGAATGCAGTTCATTGTCATGTAGAGAGTGATGTACAACAGAACTTTGGTACAGGTTAGTTATCTACCTGCTACCCCAAAAAGCCTGTGAACACTGACAAACTTTCCAAAGAGGGGCTTTAATTTTGTTTATTTACTATTTTAATTTTCAGCCTGCTTGATTAAACTAAATAAATGCTTCTTGCACGCTGGGCCCCAATGTTCAAGAACAGAATCGTTTCTGCTCCCAAGCTGGCCTCATTTCATTCTCTCAATACATTTACTTACCTCTCATACAGTACAGTGACATAGCCTAAATATTCTCTTGGGGAAAGCTCTTGTGGCTCATCCACCTCTTTATTGCTCTCTTCATCCTGAAAATGTCACAGTGCCCTGGCACAGTGTACTCTGCTTTTAAAGAGAAGGGCAGAGAAGTGATCCTATTGGTCCGATACCTCACCTACTTAAAATTGATTTCTTACCCTGCTGAGTTGTAGTTCTCAACACAAATTTACCAAAAATCTGTCAGGAGTTTATGTATTTTGTGGAATTGCTTGACAAAAGCAGAGCCTTTAATCCTTATTTGCAAACCAGACAGCCTGGTTCGCAGATCCCTCTTTAAATACTAAACAAACAGACATGGATTTCCTTAATTTAGACATAATATGGCTCCACAAGTCAGATTTAGACGGAACTCTTGCCGTAGAACATTTTACTCTTTATTTGTCTTAAACCTCTTAAATTGTCTTTGAATCTGAAATGTTCTGGTTTGTGATACATCTGGGTAAACATTAAATTCTTTTGGGAGGGTTGACATGGCCCCAATGCTTCTGGTGAATGTAGATAGAACAATGACCTGAATATATACATAACTTTAAAAAGAAAATGCCCTATCAAGGAGGGGTCAATCCTCATCGGGGATGCACTCAACACAATTCACCTTTCAAATGAACCATAAATCAAAAGCCTCCTGTCCTCTTAGGCCTCAGCGATGCATTGGATCTGCTTATGGCCAGAAGCCCAGCGAGAAAATCTAAGTAGAGTTCAAAGGGAAGTGGGTTCAGGCTGGAGAACTGTGCTCCCCAGGGTCTGATGCCTCCAGAATAAAATTAAAATCCCCTCTGGTATTCACCTGAGGAGATTTAATACAGCCCTCTGAAATTCTTCAATGCATCAGCAGGGAAGACCTGAAACTGTGTGTTAACTTGGAAAACCCTGGAAGATGGGTTAAAGGAGAGATGTAAGCAGGGCTGGAAGTCAAGAGGTGCAGGCCAGAATGAAGAAAAGGCAAGAGAATATGTTCAGGATTGAAGTACATTTACTGCTGCCTCAATGAGATTAAGGACAAAATCACAGTTTTATTTGTCTCTATCATACAGTGCCCTCTTAAAAGGTGCCTGCTCAGAATGGGCAGATTAAAGTGTGCAGCTCTGTACATGAGTATATTTAGGGGGGTAAGCAACAAGCAACAGGCCTATACCCAAACTGCAGTTTTTTTAATAGCTAGTTCTGGAAACAGTAACATTCCTATTAGAAAATCTCTCTAATCCACTTGTTACACCTGGGAAAAAAGTGGACTTTTGCTGAAAATATAAAATGCTGGTTTCCTTCTGAAAATGTCTGCAAACAGTGACTGTCCAGCCAGACCCACTGGCATGCCAGTGAAAACATGGCCACAAACATTTAGTTAAACTTTAAGAAGATGGTGTCTTTTTTTTATTTTTAAATTTTATAAATCCAAATATACAAGAGTACAAAAGTTTAAGGAATTGATACATGAGATCTGCTGGTGCCAAGACTAGCAGGAATTTCATACTATGATTCAGGTTATTTGATAAGAACCCTGACATAAAATAGCAGTACATGTGCCAAAAAGCCTTTTCTCTCGTCATGTGAAAAGTGAAACTGTTTGGAAATACAATAATCAGCACAAATTCCATCTCTGTTTTGAAGAGGTTTAAATTAAAGAGCCCAACAGTCCTGTGTTTGAATGAAAATAGAGTCTGACTGTTATTTTTCCTGATTATACCCAAGACAAGTGATAGCTTTCTGTAGACTGCAATGCAAGAATATTCATTCTTCATTTTCACACACAGTATTGGAAGGAGAGATCTGTAACTGGTGATCATGCTGACCTATGGGACATTCAACTTTAGCTTAAGTTTTTTCGTATGCACCCTTTAGGTAACCCTTTACAAGGTTCTTTCTAAATCCGAAATAATCTCAGATCATTACAAAGACAGCATTGGTCATAGCTTTTGTAAAACAGGTTTTCGCTGGGGTATGAGATTTGCGAGATTTCCCTCCTCTCCCTGATGAGGAACACGCCGCTCTCGTGTCCTCTACATGTTGGAACTTTGGTTTGTTTAAGATGAGTTATTGTAGATAAGTTTACAAAAACATTCGTACTTGAAACTGATAAGTCAGAGTGAGAAGTCACGTAGCTTGAAGTTGAGATGAGTCCGACAGGCATTCGCCATTACACGAACCCCTCTGGTGAGTTAGCGTTCAATACACGTTCATTGTGAGTGCTATATGCCTTATTATGCTGCAGTGAAATGTTAAACCAACTGCTGTGATGTTTATTGCTAAGGAAGGAAGCTACATGTGTATAGAGTGTGTGAATAAGATAATTGGCAGGCTGATTAGCTGAGTGCTAGCGGAATAGCGGATAAGCAGGCCTGGCTATCGCCCTAATATTGCGGTGGATGTAAAGCCAATTACAGTTACTGTGTTTATGAGAAAAATGTTAAACAGCAGTTATGCTTTCTGTTTACGTTTTCATATGAATAAGCCTGCTATTTTATGATGTTTGTTATACCTGCTAGATGAGCTGTTGAGTCAGAGAAGTTAAACCATGGGTAAGCTTTGGTTAATTCTCCCGCACACTTGTGTGTAGGCTGGTTGTGGTTTTGTTTTGGTTGTGGGTATCACGTCCTACTGGATGAATTCCTGTGAGACAACCCTCATCGGATGACTTCGCTGAGCCATTCTGCCTGGTAGATGCAGGTGGATGTTTCTACTTGCTGGATCCAGGAGAGCGGTAGGAATAGATTTAAGGGCCCCAACATTGCACTTTAATTTTTCCTGAGCTCTGATATTTTTTCTTTTTTTGAAAAGAATCTTGGAAGACACCTTCTATTTTTTATGAAACCAGTTGAGTGGAAGGACACTAAGGGAAATGATTATGGTTAAAAAAAAAAAATCCTATTGTACTCTAAACTACTTAAGGACAATTAAAAACCAAAAATGAACTGATGACTGATTAAACTGATAGCTGCTGAAACTCAGGAATTATTGCACTGATGCAAAGTGTTAGGAACACACATTTCTTGTGCAATAATTTGTTGTTCCGTGCCATAGGCATATATTTCAAATAAATGTGTTTTCTGTTCATTGCGAGCTGGAGGTCTGACGTTCTTATGCTGGAGCAGCTACTGCCAATCTCCTGGTGAGATACAGATATTTTGGGATACATTTGAATTCTTTGTAACCTTTTGCCAATGAAACTGCACGATTTTTGGGCTGAACATTGTAGCGAACTTGATAATACAGATACTTAGTGAACGGGCCAAGGTCGACAGTCCCGATTTCCAAGCGTTAAAGCTTTGGTGTTAGTACAGATGCGTTACACTTTCAACCGGCTCATTAGCTTAATTAGCTAGGTAGCGGTAGCTGATCAAAAGAAACTGGCCTGCTCAACTCTAAATTCCTTACAGAATCCTGAAATCAATACGATATTTAACTGGGAACCAGTGAAGTTGCTGAAGGACAGGCATGATGTGACTCATGGAGGAAGCTCTGGACCAGCTGAATTTTATGGATTGACTTGAGAGGAAGACCAAAGAGAAGAAAATTGCAGTAATCAATGAGGGATTCAACCAAGTTGTTAATGAGGATGGCAGTACTATTGGGTATGAGAGATGGACGGAGGCGATTAATGTTACGTAGATGGAAGAATGAGGACTGGGTGACATTATTGATGTGAGCTTGGAAAAAAGGGTACTGTGAAGGATGACACCCAGACTCTTAACCTGAAGGCATGGAGAAACTGATGAGTTGTCAGTGGTAAGGGAAAAACTGTTACATTTTGACAAGGTGGATTTGGTGCCAAAGAGGAGAATCTCAAGTTAATCACTGTTCAATATGAGAAAGTTGCTGGAGTATCAGGATTTTATTTCCTGGAGGCAAACACAGAGGGAGGTGGGTGGAAGAGCATTGGTAGGTTTGGTGGGCAGATCGAGCTGGGTGTCATCAGCATAACAATGGAAACTGATATTAAATTTATGGAAGATATGACCAAGAGGAAGTAGATAGATGATAAATAGGAGAGGCCCCAGGACAGATGCCTGGGGAACACCAGTAGTAACTGGAAATGGCTGGGATTTTAAATTTTTTGTCATTTGTGTCATAAGTCTGCCATTATTATTGCTCTAAATTGCAATATGTGACATAAAGGAACAGAAAGTGTGACAAAGGTTTGTGGAGCTTTGGAAACTGTCAGCTAAATAGTACCCAAAGGTATGGAGGAACTGGTGCTTAGTACTAAAACTGATAAAAGGTAAACACTGAGGCTCTTTGCAGAGTCACAGAGGGAAATATTGCTTCCTGATCAAGTCAGGAGAGGCAGTATTTCAGGACTTCTCCTTCTACTTGTCTGAGCAGTCCTTGGAGACTCTTTATATTTCCTCTCTTACTGACTTGCTCCTCTCTGAATGCAGGGCAGCGCTTCAACACTGACACTTTCTCTCTTCGGTCTTGCCCAAATACCACCAAGACTTTGGCTGTAAGAAGACCTTCCTATTTAATGTATTATCTTTGCATTGTATCGGATGATGAATGCAAACTCATTATCATGTAGAGCCTGTTAACATGCAGGGCCACTCACTGTGATGGATATTTTTAGAGAGCAGTCACCCACAGTGAATTTACGTGAAGAGTATCCTTGAAAAGGGGATTCAGCCACTGTCAGCTCTATGATGATATTAGGAAAAAAAAAAACATTTTCAGCACTTTGAAAAACCTACTACAAACTGAACTGCAGGCAGCATATCGTGTGTGGAACATGCTGATGACTTGAGTGCAGTCCGAAGTAATCATTTATCTGCAGCTTTTTACCATGAAACACTGCATGTCTTAATCAGCCAAATTCAAAATACTGCAAAAGTTTCTATGATGTAAAGACTCTCCTTTGCTACCTCACAAACTGAGCTGTACATGCTACACACTTGCGTAACAGCAGGATTGAGTATCTTCCACTAGTAAACAACAATTTGCCAAGGAGAAGGATGGAAACAGAATCGGTGCAAATGTGTCTGGGATTTTCTTTGTTTTTATTGTAGCAACTAGAGGAACAACAACAAAAAAAAAAAAAAGTCACTGTCCAGACAGGTCTGAACCAGGAGTCAAACTGCTGACCTTATTATTGAAAAGGATATGCTTAGACACCCAAATCACAATGGCCAGTGCTGGTTATCCACTCTGTGGTGTTAAATCAAGGTTACCTTTTTTTAAATGTAGAAACCAGCACATTGTGAGATTATATGAAAAGCTTAAAATGCGCTGACGCAACCAATCATTTGCTGGGATTTAAAAGTCAGGTTTCAGGTTGTTTAATGATGGCATGGTGGTGCAGTGGTTAGCACTGGCGCCTCAAAGCAAAAGCGCTCCTGGTTTCAACCTTCCTGCCAGCTGGGGCCTTTCTGTTTGGAGTTTGCATGTTCTCCCTGAGCCTTTGTGTTCTCTCCAAGTGCTCCAGCTTCCTCCCACAGTCCAGTGACATGCATGTTAGGTTAATTCTAAATGCTAAAAAAATCAAATGGCCATAGGTGTGAATGTGAGCATGAATGATTGCCTTTCTCTATGTGTTAGCCTTGTGATGGAGTGGTGGCATATCCAGGGTGTACCCCAGCTTTCGCAGGGCTTAATGTTGGTTAATGTTAATTGCCATCCAATAATGTGACTATTTAAAACTGCAGCAGCACATCACTGGTCCCATAAAAATGGTGAGGAAAGAAGAAAAGATTCAGGTAACATATTGTAGTGACTGGGGGGGGCAGCCACATGGTGTAAAGAATTTGAGACTGTCAAAGTTTAGCTTCAAGCTAAATTATCAGTTTGTGTTTAGTTCTTTGTTTTAATGCATGTGTGATGTTATTTTCAGTGTTTTTATGACAGAGAACGGTGTATATTTAGCTAGTAATGAGCCACCATGACTGAGGCTGCTGAGGCAATCTGAGACCTCTGACAAGTGGCCCCTTAGGTCCAATGATTCCAGCGCCCTTGTCTGTGCCAGCTGGGTGAGTAGATACACAAGTATCGGCTAACACATTCACCATATCAACTTTAAGTATCTGTTATTAATGCAATGTGATGGAATAAAACAAACCAATCTGAAGCAACAGCAAACAAAAAAAAAAGAGACAATACAGCAACAAGTAACAGACAGGACAGAAAACATTAATATCAACATTTACAAAACAGTTGGCCAAAATATGCTGTATTATTATCTTTGGAGAAAAGAAGGGAAAACTGTAATTGTAGTCAGTTTGGTGATTTTATAAGTAGGATGCTTGAATGCTGAAGGCAGTGTGAGGGGATTTACAGACTTTCCTGTGTGGTCTGCAGGCACTTTGGCACAGCAAAAAAAGCACCAGTGTGCTTATATATCCAAGAAGATTTAGTTGCAGTGTTGTTCATCTAATCATCAAAAAACAAAACAAAACCCTGTCTTTTAAACGTTCTTTCTTTGAATCTGGTCGTGGTTTCATTTATTTATTTATTTTTAAATCTCAGTAGTAAGGTGGTCATGGTGTAAAAGGAGTGCTGACTAGACTTTCAGGTACAAACCCTCAGGTATACCTGCCATTTCTGCTACACTGAAGTGAGTATGATGTGGTATGATATGGATCCAGCACAGCAAAGGGTGGTTTGTGCCGGAGGCTTCAAACCTTAACTATTCCCCCCAGCCTTGCCGTAGCATTTTGAAAGACATATCTGTGGTGTGTCGCAGTCTCATGCAGATGAATCAGCGTCCATGTGACAGACTGTTACTGTCAGAGGTAAGGCTTAATAATGATGCTCCACTCATCACTGGTAATGCTCCTCTTCTCAGTCTTCATCCAAACCTGGCTCATTGAATGCATTAGTGACAGTGTTTGGTCAGTAACTGCCAGTGACAGATTAGTGATTAGTTACCACACTGATGACACAGGCCACCGCTTCACTGTCATGTCACACACGTGCAGTGCGTTTCTAGCCTATCTAACGCTGCTCTTAATTACACGCTTGGCTGGGGATTAGCTTGTCAGAGAAGGGGTTATGCTCTACCAGGGGATGAATTACCATCTGCAAAACATATTTACAGAGAGAAATTTCCATAAATGACCCCCAGGTCATCTCTGATAGCTTGTAAAATGAGGTGTCTCATTTCTGTAATACTCAACACTTTTCACCTATTAAAATAATAATCCACAGCAGACATTACAGCACTGATATACCTAATTGTTATGTAAGGGAAAATGATTAATATAATAATACATGTGAAAATGAATAGATGTATATTTCTGATTAGTTAACTTTCCTGGGAAGAAATTATGGACTTATAAAAGATGGATGTAGCCAATGTCATGTCACTGTGAGGGATGAGAGTGGTGAAGGCAGAAATGAAGGGCCTCAAAGCTTCTTTTTATATCACTTTGTCCTTTACAGCAGTGGACTAGTGCAGCATAGAGCAGCAAAGAAAAAGGCAAGCTAAGAAAAAACTGGGAATACTCAAGTGGGAATCTTCAACTTAAGGATGACAATCCAAAGCTAAATAAAACAACTGAAGCAAGAACTCTGCACAGGGTTACACCCCTGGCAGCACAGCCTCCATGGCCTGCTCACCTGCACGGCCTGACTCAGAATCAGTCTCAAAAGGAGCTGCAACTCCTCCCTTTATAGTTACAACCCCTCCCACTCCAGGAAATAACAATTAAGTGCTAAATTAACTTACAGCAGCTCTTAATCTATTATTCAAAGACAACTGACCATATCCAGTCACATTAAGAGAATAAATGTCAAATGTCAAATTTATTTATATAGCACATTTAAAACAACAAAGTTGACCAAAGTGCTTCACACAATAAAAATAAAATCACACCATAAAGACAAACAATAAAATTAAAAACAATACAAACACAATACAATAAATAGACTAAAAAAACTAAGATCAAGGACACCACAACAACAACAACAACAGCAAAAACCTGATAGGGCTCAAACTAAACTCGAATTAAAAGCCAAGGTAAAAAACGTAGGTTTTCAGCTGGAACTTAAAAGACTGTATAGATTCCGCACTACGAATTTCGGGTGGCAGTTTATTCCAGAGCTTTGGCGCTGCCACGGAGAAAGCCCGATCAGCTCTGTGCTTTAAATGAGACCTTGGCTGCAC
>VUQI01033251.1:0-16091 GCA_015106735.1 Paratilapia polleni | reverse complement strand
AACCCACACCCCCCCACCCCCACCCCCCCCCCCCCTTCCCCCCCACCCCCCCCCCTGGCCCCCCCCCCCCCCCCAACCCCCGTTTATCTGAAAAAGCTTCACATTTCTTTGTTTGTTGAAGTGATTTTGAATGAACTAAATGACAAATAAAAAGGGGCAGAAAAAAAACCAGATTGAGCAATTCTCCTTTTTCCTTTCCTCCTCCTTCCCTTTCTCTCCAGTGTTATGCCATCACCTCACTTTCTTTTTTTTTTAAATTAAATTTAGTTTATAAAATAAAACTCCCTCTGGCCAACACTAAGAGGTTTCAGAAAGTTAATAAAATGAAAACTCTACAGGGATTAAACTGGCAAGAAAAATAAAATCGAATTTATATTTATGGTAAGTTTTGGTCCCCGACATCCTCCATTCTTTTTCTTCTGTATTGAGTTTACGCATCTTTACATTTGTACACAAACAGGTTAAATAAAATAGGAACTGGTCAGACTTTCAGGAGAAATTCAGTAGTGCAAATAGAGTAACAACATCCCAGCAGCACTGACCATTAATAATAAATGTACAGAGGGCGAAAAACATGAGGAGATAAAGACCCACTGTGGCTTCCTGCCAGGACTTAAGTCAATAAAACACTTATAATAGAAACACTCAAAATCACTCAAACCGGAGGAAATCTCACTTCTGTTTCTGACACTTTTCTGTATATTTGCGTTTGTGGAATTTCAAGAGTTTGGAAGAAGATTATCTTTTATTACCATTTCTAAATATTTTTCTACCAGGGTTTTTTTTTTAATCCTCTTTCTCTGGAAGCCGCTATGCTAATGAAGTTCTCCAGAGTTGAGCGTTTACTTTTCAAAGGATCACGTCAGTTCCCCTCGCTGAAAGTCATCTCTGTAGTGCAATGATGAAAACATTCTGCTGTAGTCAGTTTGTTTGTGGCCTGATTAAAGCAGCTATAATCAATATTTGTAAAATAATGACGCAAATAATATTATGTAAAATATTTGTATGAAGAGTTTTTGCTCCATGTTTGGCTGTCAGGTCCAACTTTTTCTTTTTCTTTGTCACAGTGGGTAGCTACTTTAAGGAAAAAGAAGCTGCACGATATACTTCGTCTACAGCACAAAACCACAGTTAGTCAGAGTTAGAGATGAGCTGGAGAACATTAGTGGTCTCTTCCTCCCAAGAGGTGGTGGAGACCGAAAACAGAGCTAAAAGAGAGTAAAGAGTGGCCAAACAAACACATTCAAATGGAACATGATGTAAATAACTGTTTGCAAGTAAGGATGCCTTATGAACTTTAAAGAAGATAATAAATGTTAGTAGTGTTGTGTTCAGATGTTTTCTGCTACCCCCAAGTGGTCAAAAAATGTATGATTGCTGGTTTAAATGTTTGTTTCAAGAAAAGGTGCACTTTTAGATTCTCTGCTATAGTGAGGACATTAGTCTTTAATGTCTAAAGCATTTGTGGAGGATTGTTTTCCAATGAACAGTTATAACCCAGCAAATACGGTTGAAACAGCGACGTGATCTTCCTGGTTAAAACTGGTCACAACTGGATGGCAAAAACAGGACAGCAGACAGACATGGATATTTTCTCCAAGTGGTCCAGTCAGGTGGCCTCTTAAAGCTACTTTCAGCAGCTCCCTTGTCACAAGGGGTTGGCACAGCAGGTAGCTCCACATGTTTGATTTGGCAGAGTTCATTCCATATACTACTTGGTCTACTCAATGTTAATCAGTTCAGTAGGAGCGATTTGCAGCAACGGGGCAACCAGAGGCCATGGAAAGTGAATGATATTTGGTGACTTCAAGAGACTATGGGCGAAAAAACTGCTGGTGGTGCAAAGTGGGCGGAACCCGAGATAAACAACGTCCGCAAGCGACCAGCTGTCAGCTTCAAATGATGTGCAAGGAGCGAATCTCTTCCAGTGTGTACAAAGCTTTAGACTTCTTACAGACTCTGAGAAGGATGTCTAGGCAATGTTTAAGAAGGGTGTCCAGCAGATGGTGACGTCAGCACAACTTTAATTTTGGAACTATTTTTCAACCAAGACTAGATATTGAGAAAAGGCGGTGAGCTGATGGTTTTTTTTACGTTTGCTGGGAATTGATCTTATTGTCCACTTTCTGTGTGATTTCCTACAGCTACAATTGCTTTTCAGCTATCCTAAAGAAGCATCAAATGTTCAACTCGAGACTTAAAGACAGGATTTTACTAACCAGTGGGTCACATCACAGTGGCTATGTCAATTTTTATATACAATCTATAGTATAAAAATGCTTTTCTTGAAATCCTTGCCACCTTGGGCTAGACGAAATGAACAATGTGGCAAATGCTGCTCATTGGTTTGTTGTTTGTCCATCAGCAGGGTTAAGTAGATAAATCCCAGACCAATTGGTGAAAACTGGTGAAAAGGTGGACCATGAGCAAAGGAAGAACACATTTATTTACTGATTTATTTATGTTTTCCCACTTTCGCCTTGCCTTGGCGAAGGACTGTGCTCTCTGAGTGCCCCTTTAGTTATAAAGACTTGCTTATTCACATAATCAGACGTTATCAGGCAATATTGCTATTTATAATAGGAGTTGTGTGCATATGATAAATGTAGGCCTAAGATATAAACTTTTCTTACAAATTTATGTTGTGCGCACATTTCTCTTGATTTGAAGAGTACAGTATTTCCTCACGGCCTTCTTTCTTTGGGGTCTTTTCACTGTCTCAGCATGGAGTTGACCAGATTCTGTAATATCTAGCTGCGGCACAATTCTTCTGCATGTTTCAGCCAGCAAAGCTTCCGCTCCTCCACATTAGAGCACTGATGAGCAATGGTGCCACTGTAAGAAAAAAACATTGATGTTCCCATCTTTTAATTTCACACTGGAAACAACCGCATTCTCCTGGGTGAAAGTCCTGTGTTTTTTACCAATTCGTCCACCATGACCTCAGCCCTGTGTAGCTTTTGTTCCTCTTTATACTATTTCTCTCACTAGCAGGCGAGTCATGCTTTAAAATTTTTCTGTTTCCCAGAGTTGCAAAATTAAGGCATCAAAAAAAACCAAAACAAAACAAAAAAAGATTGCTCAGATAAAATTATGGTGCAACATTAAAATGATGCTGTAGAATCAACACTGCAAAGTCAGATAAACCTTTTCACACCTTTGTGAGTTACCTTAGTGCCACCTGGTTGGTCCTTTTCTCTGTTTGGACTTTCCACCATCTACCATGTAGGTAGAATTCGGACACATCTGAAAATACCATGTTTCCAAAAATCTGTCTTTGTGTCGATGATCTTTTGCAAATTTAATCCCAGCTGTCTCATTCTTTCTCTCACACACACACATACTGGCATTTGAGACGGGTTGTGCTCGGAGGGGCTTGATGCCATTTGAGGTGCAAGCAAACAAACGTCGAAATTGCAAGATCAACTGTGTTGCACTGTGAAATATTGCTATTTCACTGCCAGTGCATAACTGTGGTAAAGCGGTATAATGGAGGGCGTGACTCTTTTCTAGAAAAAGAGTGCTCCCCTCTCAGGCTCTTTTCCATGGCTTGGGAATTTAAATTTTCATCAGATGACGGTGTTACAGAGTGAAACACAGTTGATCTTTCAGTCTCAATCTCAATCCTTTTTACTCACACCCTCCAACACAATGGTAGATAATTTGGCATTGTGGGCAGAGCATGACGTCAGTTTGTGCAACAGAAAGTTTTGAACTTATGAATGGTGTCCCTCTGTGCCCTTACTCACTGATCCCATCTCCAATTGTCTGTTAACTGCTGTATCTGGTAACTGATCTGTAAACCGATCGCGCTGCTGTTTCTTACCTGTTGTTCTTGACGCACTCTGCACTGAGTGGAACAATGTTTGACCTTTTCCCACTTGTCTATGCCAAGTGTCATTGCAGTTGCTTAGCTGTGTATCCATCCATCCATCCATTTTCTAAACTGCTTATCCGATTGAAGGTTGCAGAGGGGCTGGGGCCTACTCCGGCTGCCACAGGGTGAGAGGAGAGGGTTAACATGTAGACACTGACAACCACACGAACATCAACTCCTGCAGCCTATTTAGAATCACCAATTCACTTAACAAGCATGTTTTTTGGAAACCTGAGCATCTAGAGGGAACCCACACAGGCACAAGTAGAACACGCAAACTTCAAAGGCCCAGCCGACCGGGGGCTTCAAACCCAGAATCTTCTTGCTGTGAGGTGACAGTCGTAATGACTACCAGACTGAATGTAAAAATGGAAATTTCAGAGCATGGCAGAGTGGGAGCAGGTTCAACTTTTGTTCCGTAACTCACAACTTACTCAGGTTAAGTCACTGTGAACCTGAAGTGTGTCAGCTAAAAAAAACTGTAAATTTTAGGTAACCGAGGCATTTTTATCCCACTTTATTCATTAACCAGAGGTTTGGCTTATGTCAGAACTGCTTTGTCAGGGTGCACTGCGTTTGAGGAATGACACTGCAGAGTTTCCAAGAAGCCAGTAGTTTCCTGCTTCTTATGAAATGTTTTTGATAGTTCAAATCTCCACCCACCAGGATACAAATTTGATATATGTGCATGAGAGCTATCTCGTGAACCTCCCCCCTCTTTTTTAATTTACGTGTTACTGTAATTTTTGGATGATGTTTTTTCATGAATTGCTGAACTGATGAACTATGTGCCTGAGCAAGTGATGCACAGGAACAGGGGAAACCACGTCATAACGGTTGCAGGCTGACTCGTCTCACTCTCTCTTTTATCATCAAAGTTAATGCCATATGGGGTAATGGAGAGGCTGCGTGTTTCAGTATATGTGTGTCTGTTTGGAGTGGTTGAGGGGGGCTCATCCTCAATAGTGGTTTTCACAGTCAGGTCAACTTGTTTCATCATTTCCCCAACCACCCACGTTCCGGATATCATTTACTCTTTAGCTCACGCCCCTCTCGTGTTCTCCAACCTCTGCTGAATGAAGGAATGTGAGGAATGCAGCAGTGAATGGGCAAATGGAAGAGGCAGCAATACAAATTCCTGAAGGATCCAGGTTTTTCTTTTGTTCACTGACTCTCATATAACCACACACAAAGCTTAAAAAACATGCTGAAGGTATGTTATTAAATTTATTACTTGCAACAACATGCTCAGACTCAGTAAGAAAAAAAACAAAACAATCCAAGCATGAAATGATGCAAGCCACCACCCACAAAACAACTTTCAGATCATGCATGTAAAGACACATTTTGGCATTTTGCCCATTCATGCTTTGACACACACACTGGGTATTTTTAGGGATCAAACACTGTGCAGCCTAGTTTCTAACCCACAGACTCAACCGGGACCAATTTAAACCATCACATTAGGCAGGAATTCAGCTTGGCAGACAGATGACAGCCAGATATCCCTATAGACAATAAATGAAGCATGACATCAAAGCAAAGATTGAAGCAACCAGTGTGTCAGTGCTTCCTGTGGAATTTGTTGAGCATGTCTGAGTTCAGTGTTCTGTCTGAGACCCCAACATGACTCTGATCTCATTCTAGGGTCTGCTCCAGGAGTGTATATCATTAGATACAGATAATACATATGTTATGTAGTGGTAAGTTTTTCCAACTAAAACAGAAGTATGTCATGTTTTCATCCTGGTATTTCATAGGACAAAAATGCAAGAATGTGGCCCATCTGCCATCAATTTCCCTAATGTTGAAAGATTTTTATGGTCTCAGACACATATTTAGTGACTGATGTCAAAAATAGTCAAAAGGTTTAGTCTGACTGGTCCCAAATCAATTTTGCAGAATGACAAAGAACTATATTTACTTCCAAAAAATGAAAATAAATGCAGATGTTATGGCCCCCACAGGGCCCTGATCTCAATATCATTTAGTGGAAGTGAATGTTGAAATGGAAGACAGACATCCTAAACTCAAAAAAACAACTGTGGGAACAACCTACCTGCCAAGTAATGGAACTGTTAATTTCTGTCATGTCTCTATCCCTGTCCATGTTTGTTGTTTAGGTATATATAGGAGATATTATGACACATTTTACAGTTCTGCCCATAAAAATCCAAAACCATACTGATTTAAATTTGATAAATTTTATGTGGCTCTCAGCTGCTTCCTGTTAGGCATGCTCGATTATGGGAAAAATCATTATCACTACTTTTGTGGTTAATAATTATAATCTCTTATTTAACACGATTATTGATTAACATAAAACTTTTTTTTTTTTTTTTAAAAAAAGGTAATTTCCTTGAACTTTAAATATCATTCATTCAGACTAGCAGGTATTTTACATCGTAAAGCCCATCTTACCGGGGCAACTTCTGGTGAGAAGGGTTGAGGTGGCAGATGGGGGCAAAGAGAGGCTGAGGTGATAGAGTTATGTGCCCCACAGTGCCAAATCAGTCACCTGACCACAACCCAACAGAGCATTTGTTTCAAATACCGAGGACAAAACTGATTGCAGAAAGACCCACATCTGAAAATATAACATCCTGGCCAACCTGAAATCGAAGCTTTGATGAATATATGGATCTAATGCTAGAGGCTGGTATGAGGAAGCAACAGAAGGAGTTGACAATAAATAGCATTGGGGCCTTTGTAGAGTTTGACTTTTGATGTACGGTTGCAAGAAAAAGTTTGCAAACCTTTTGGAATTACCATAACTTCTCAAAGGTCTTAAACAACTACAGGAAAGAGTTGTTGATGCTGAAGGGGGTTCAATGAGTTCTTTACTTTTTCCGGCCTGCTCTATAAAGTTATTACTCTTTTTTTGTTCAATAAACACAAATTTTATTTGTTAACCCACTGTCGGTGGCAGAGCATCTCAAGAGAGGAAATGCAATATTTTGTGATGTCCATGGGTTCTAGACTGCAGTCAATTATCTAATGCAAAAAAAAATATTCATCCAATTATTGAAAACAATTGTTATATTTCAAATTATGTTTAAATTATGTGACTTTTTGAGCCTCTGAAAATATGTATAAAATTGGCTGTAATTCCTAAACAGTTAATGAACTGCTTTTGTAAAACCCTTTGAACTGAAGGTGAAAGTCTGTACTTCAGTTGGATGTTGATTGTTTGATTTAAAATCCACTGTGGTGGTGTACAGAGGCAAAACTACAAAAAAGAAAACTTTTTTCTTGAACTTTTTTTTTTTTTAATGAATTTTACTTGAAGATAGATCTTGTTGATTCAGTGAAAGGTTTCCTTCATTATGACACGAACTGCCCTAAAGTATGAGCGAGTTTGTGCTTTTAGGGAGGAGCAAATGCTCTGTGCTGTAAAGGAAATGGGGTGCACTTGATTTGCAACACAGGAAAAAAAAAAAGGGGGTTTCATAGAGAAAATCACAGTTATCTTGATATCATTGGAAGCCAAAATTGCTACTGAAATCAAACTCCAATAGATCCCCCAGCCCTATATGTTGCATTCCTGCTATTTTTAGGGTGCCGCCTGACTGCTGCCACCATAGATATCAAACTCGGGCTGAGGAACTTTTCATGCTGAGGCTCATCACTGGTGATGACTGTGTATGACTCAGACATGAAACACCAACTTCCAAAAGAATTCACAGTGTCCAAGACTGAAGGTGGCACATCAGGTCAAGAGCACAACCAGGCTTGTGTTGGTTGTTTTTGCAACATTCACAGTGTTGTAAATGGCAAATTCATCTCCCAGTTTCAGACTGAACAGAGTTCTACTGTAATGTCCTGAGGTGTCTGAGGGAGAAGATCTGCTGCAAATGTTCTCGATTTTTTTCTGGCCACACCAGGACAATTGTCAGTCATCACCAACCCTATTTACCCTACTCCCTGTGACTTTATCCTCTTTCTTTCAAAATGAAGGTAAATGGGGCTCCGTTTTAACATACTGGAAGAGATTTGGAGCCTAATTACAAGTTATCAGAACAGGACTTCCACTGAGTGATCTAAAAATAGATGCAGTGCTGGCAGTACACCACAGCCCAATAAGCACCTTTTATTCTTTTATACTTTCTACAGGGAGATACTCTGTGATAGTAGATATATATTTTTTGTTTGTATGTATTCTTACCATCATCACTAAAAGTTACAAATCTTGACTCACACTTGACATTCAACTGTTTCCGCAGAGAGACAAATCTTTGCAAGCCAGAAATAGTTTACGGTGCACTTTTGCATATTTGAAGATTTTCTCAGCATCATCATTTGCACATTTCAAATAGGACAGGAACAGTAAAAATGAATCAGTGCATCCGGCAGGAGTCTCAGTGCACAATTTGAAGTATTTATGCTGACTGGCTGACATCACTGACAACTAATTAACCATTATGCACACCAGTAAATTCCCCCAACTTGTGTCACTGCGTAGATCAAAGGACCTGCAGGTCTCAGCTTTTCCCCTTTATTTCAGAGCAAACAAATGAGGCAACATCACTGTTTGGTGTGTCACAGAAAGTTCTTTGAAGCAGTTTCACTGGCTGAAATCTTGCATGGAAGCGAGTGGAAATTTGATGTGGTTGTTATGTTAAGACAAGCATATTCCTGACCTCATCACTCTTAAGGTTTCAACGTTCACATCACGTCACCTGTTGATTTAACCGGTCTGAAATATAACTTATGAATTTATTTTCTTTTGTTAGTCTAATTTTGTGAATGTAGTGTGACTTACTACATTAAAAAACAAAAACAAAAAACATTCTCATTAGTGGAAGTGCTCAGTTTGGTTGAGGCATGAGATGCTTTGCAATCAGGCCTTTGTATTAGGGAGCTGGCAGGCTGATGACCCTTTTGTGTCCAGTCTGACTCTATCAGACATTTGTGTTCTCACATGCATCTCTGTGGGGAAATGTCTAGACTATTGCAGTGCATGTGTGTTGGTCCCTTAATTCTTTTCCACTTACTTGCACAGACTCAGCATAAACGTATATTGACATGTTAATCAGCTAAGTTTTCATGTGTTACTTTTTATACATCATTTCATGATGCAAATTGGAAACAGGTCCAAAAGTATGCATCAATCAGCTGTAGAGTTCTTTATAACATAAAGGCGTTTTCACCAAGAAAACTGATCGATTTAACACTATCAAGAATCTTTGAAACACATAGATAAGGAATGAGGAGTCACTACCTTTCACATCAGAAGAGGAAGAAAGTCCGCTTACATTTGAATGGCAAATGGTTTTCTTTGGCTGATAATGATTTCTGAAAGTGGTTTTCAGGGTGATGAGTCATATTGGGAGCTCCAGGAGTCTCTTTTTAAAATTTATTTTTTTTTAAATCAAAAAAAGAAAATCAATGCATTTGCACAGGAACACACAGATATGCATATGGAATTGCATCTGTCCTAATTCAGTACAAAAAAAAGAAGCGCCAAATAGCTATTGCAACAGGATGTTTATCCCCTTGTGTAAGAGAAGTGAATAAAACTGAACAAGAATAATTAGGTGTGCTGGGTACTTCCAAATAGTTCTCTCACTTTCACTATTCCTCAGCTGTCTCTTTTCTGTCTTTTATAATTTTGTTTACTACTTTTTGAGAGATTACAACCACTGCCAGCCAGTCAGAGCACTTATTCCCAGGAGATGCCAAAGTTTGGAAAGTTCCGTCTCAAATATCGATACTGAACTGCACGTGTTCAGACATGTTAGAACATGTTCCAACATGTCTGAACATGAGGAAAACACCTGGAGCTGGTCACAGTCAGAGGCCACACTGCAGGTCACCAGATCTGGGTAGATATGCCACCTCCCTCCAGCTCAGTTTGCAAAATAAATAAGTCTTATAAATTCAACTGACCACAAAATGTCACTAATATCCTTCCTCATTTCATGAAATTAAACCTGTTTGGAAACCAAAACTGGCTACAGACATACATCAGATTTATTTTATTGATAAAGGTTGAATCTTAGACCAACTCTAAAACATGAGACTTCGATATTAAGCCCGCTTTAGTGGAGTTGAAGTAGTTCAGGATGTGAGATCAATATTAGATGCAACAACTTAATTTCACTACTCAGAGCTCAAGAAGAGTAGAAGGAGGAAGTAAATGGAAAGTAAAGTTTGTTATAGCATATGGGGTGTTTACATCTGTAGTGGTGCAGTGATGGCAGTCCTTACAGCAAAGAAGGGAAAGTGGACAATGAGCTGCAGTTCATTCTGTCACCTTCTAATATTTTATGAATGAAAATAACTTTAGTGAGCAACACTTTCAGCTCTTTCACATCGTACCACTCACCACCTCCAACTTCATCTCTTAGCATGCCATTTCTTATCATGTTTCCTGCATGTGATACTTACGAAAAGCCTTCTTTCTTAGGAAGTATCTCATTTATCTTACACTGAGCACATTCTTAGTGTATTTATATTGTATTTTCAGTGTTACTGCACAAGAGATAGTGGCTTCCCAACAAGAACATTTATGCATCATCCATTTAAACATTACTCATCACTTCCTGCTTCAGTCAATTGGAGACGTCAAGGATTAGAGCAAAAGTAGACTGTGACGTGCTGAGGATGTCAAAACTCCTTTTCAGGTTACACAGAGGGACATTTTTCGTGCTGTCTCTTGTTTAGCTGCCTGCCAAGAGGGAAAATAAAAACCTTTAAGTGTCCTGGAAAGAAGAAGAAGTAAAGCAAACAGAGAAGAAATGTTATTGAAAAAATACAAGGAAGGATTACTCAGCAAAGCAGAGTACATGAGCTGTTGCATAACAGCAGCAGGAAGGCTTTCCAAAACTCAGTATGTACAGTGGTTGAATTAAATTTTAATAAAATACAGCACGATTTTCAGGCAGGGTGTAGAGAGCCAATAAGGAAGGTGCTTCTGGTTGAAAAACAGAATTAAAGCATAACAGAAGAACAGACGTCAGGTTTTTAAGAGACAGTAAATTTAAAAGAAAAACATTACAGTTATGTTTATTTTTTGTCCAAATTGTGACGTCAAATAAAAGATGTTTTTTGACTTAGAGGCTTTTTCCTGACCTCTTTTGCAATCAAGTACTTTTTTGCTGTATTCACTTTTCCCACAAATTATTACTTAAGTCAAACATTTCCTTCATTTCATAGACTCACTATCTTTTCCCAGAAAACCTGAACAATGTAGGCAAAACAGTAAATTCCTTCTCTAATTCAGCCACTTTTTTAAAAAAAACTCAACACACAGCTTCACCAGTCTGTTAAGATGCAGATTTTGGCATGAACAAATCTACTTTCGGTGGCTCCCTTGTCAAAGGGGTTGCCACAGCGGGTAGCTCTGCCTGTTTGATTTGGCAGAGTTTTACATCTGTTCCTGATGCAACCCCAAAGGTGATTTGTATCTCTGGCTGAAATTAAACCAGCAACCTTTCACTTCTCAAGCAAATGTGTAAACCACCACACTATGGAGCCCCATAATTTCCTTTATTTTTCTCTGAATACTGGTATAAAATAGACACCGCTGTTTCTTTTTATCTCATTCTTTGAGTTTAATGATTATAAATGTGCTCGAATTGCTTTTTCTTGTTTTTACAGTTTCACTTCCTCTCACTTCACTTTGTAGCTTCATCTAATTTCACCATCTTTTACTTCAACGCACTTCACTTTGTGGCTTTGCTAAATCTTACTTCACTTTATTTACAACCATTCATACCTTTACTTTTTTCAATTTTTCCTTATCTTAACTCATACTTCACTTCCCTTCTCTTTACTGTTTACTTTAATTTCAGTTCAGCTCACTTTTATTTACACGGTGCTAAATCCCAAAAACAATCATCTCAAGGCAGTTTATACTGTAAGGATATTATTGATAGAACCCCAACTATCTGATAATCTCTATGAGCATGCACTTGATGACAATGAGGAGGAAGACTTCTCTTGACAGGAGAAGACCTCAGAAAGAACCAGGATCAGCGAGGGGCAACATGAGGAGTGCTTTGTGCTGCACGGGATGTTCCTTGACAGCCTGGACCTGTAGCAACAGCAGCATATCAGGGTCACGTCATCCATTTTTTACATTAACTTTCTTTTGTCACTTCATTTGCTTTCAAAACAGTGCATTTATTTTTTTTTATACCTTTATTTTCAGGTATTGTTTGTAGCTCATCTGGCTCAAGAACCCATTAGCTCATGCCATAGCAACGCACTCATCCGGTTCTCCACAATTCACCAGAATCACCCCTTCTCCTAGAAGATTGGTCAGATTTTAGTGAAACACACAATGATCACCTAACTGTGCTCAGAGTTGAATTCATATTTGTTGTTTAATGGGCACTTTTCCATTTTCACAGCATAACCGTCAATGTGAACTACAATTTCACCAAATTCTCACTTCTGATGTACTGAACAATTCATTTAGCAAAATGACACTTATGTTAACATCAGTAATATGGTCATTGCTGTGACATGCTGATGCTTTCCAAATATTTTCATGCTTTTTATGATTACTACTGACTGTATACTCATAATACACCTGAACTGAATTTGTCCTGGGTATAACTGTTTGCAGTCATACCCTGTTTAACTTCTCAGTGGATTGTAATTCTCATTACTTGTGCAACACGGCTAACTAATGACAAGAAAACTTCTCACTTTCTTTCTGTACTTCACACATTACAGTAGTCTGGGAATTGCAATGGATCATGAGCTGGATGAGGTACTATGTCATTCATGATCTGGATCTCCATTTACATATCCTCACCTAACTTTACCTTGTTGCTTTACCTTTCCTTAAATTTAGCACAAGGACACAGCTTGTTATAAAAGTCTGAGGCACGCCTAGTTACATAAATCACCAAGTTTTTTCTTGGTGTTTAGAAATGTGCTATATGAACTTCTTTTGCCATACAGTAAGAATTACTGAAACTTCCAGAAACTGGTTAAAATGTTGCTATTAAATCTTATTAAGCTATCTAATTCAGCTAATGTTGAACATTCTCATATCCCACACATGCTGACAATAAGGAAACTGGACCCACTTTATTAAACTGCTTCTGCATTTCATAATAATAAAACAATCCTGACTTGAATCAACAATTTAAAATAAGTGATGTGTCATATAATCCAAAAATATCCTCCAAAGGTTTAGTGCCTCATGTACAACACCAAGTCCAAACTGAGGCACTTAATTTTTTGAGTGTTAAACCAGGGTGTCAAACATATGGCAGGTTTAATCTGGCCCACTGGATGGCTTTGAAAATGTGAAAACTGCAGAGAAGTTATTAATATATATTTTTTTCAATAACATGCACTGCTATTACGCAAAAAAATTTAATATTGTTGTTTAGTTCCAAGATACTCGACAATGGGAAGACTGTGTGACTTTAAAGAGCTACTTTAATCTGTAATACACATTGCAATGCCCAGAAAACCAGGAAGATGAGGAGCATAAACAACAGGGAATATATTTGTGAGGAAAAAACAAATCTTGTGAAAGAGGATGGCAGGATTATAAATATACTGAGAGCTAATTACACAACCATACACAGGTGAGAACAGAGCACAGTTGCAAGCAGTTAATCAGAGGTGAAGACAATCATGGAGGAGCAGACAATCATAAAGTAAAACAAGACTAAGCTAACCTTCAAAGCTAAAGTATTGCAGCTTTGTTGTGAGGCACTGAGGACCTCACCTGTGGCTGCTGTTGAGGTGGCAGTAGCTTGTTTTGAGACATCAGCAGCTAACAGGGGTGTACTGCGCTAAAAGGATATATAGTTTCCCTAAAAACCTTCTTCTTGCCCTTTCTCTCTCCCAGTTATCAGTTAAAATATATTTTGTGGGAAGGCGAGAATACAGCAGTGGAACACCTCAGTGCACTACAGTTTAGTCCAACAGTATTTCTGCCAGCTACACCTCCATGGATGATCAGTCAGCCAGACACTGACATGGCACTTTTAGGGGCAGACATGAATAATAGCAGACATATCTTCATGGAACATATGGATAACTTATATAAAGATTACCTGGACATATACACAGATGGATCTAAAGATACGGAAACAGGGCATGTAGGAACTTCAAAAGTCAAAAAGGATGTCAGATTACACAGCAGAAATGAGAGCAATAATAATGGCACCACAGTGGACAGTAAACTCACCGGAAGGGAAAGGTGATATTTTGTTCAGATGCAATTTCAGTAACAAAATGTCAGTTCAGTTCAAATGGCCGACCAGATTTCCTATATAAAGCACTCCAGCTATATTCTCGCCTAGTGGAGAAGTGGAGGGAAATTAAACTTATTTCGGTACCAGCACATGCAGGTATTAAGGAAAATGAAATGATAGACACTTTGGCTGAACAGGCACTTAAACAAAATGAGGTGGGGGTGGCTCTTAATAAATTCCAAGTGAAAACACTAATACTATTAAAAATAAAAGAGAAATGGTAGCACAGGTGAGATACAAAGGGGACGCACTTCTACAGAATTCAGGGAAAAGTGTATCAAGTCAAGACAATAGAGAGAAACAGAAGAGAAGAAATCATATTTTCTAAATTAAGAATAGGCCACATGGGATTAAACTCAACTATGCAGCCTGTAATAAAACATAATACAGGGCAGTGTGAAAAAATGTCGAGAGGGAAACTGTGGAACATGTTTTACTAAAATGTAGTGGATACAGAGGAGCTACAGAAATTCTTAAACTAAGATACAGAAACAAGGGTGTGCAAGAGTTAGGTTTAGAGGTATTATTGCAGGGGGTTATCAATGGTGGTGTGACAGCACTTTTGAGATTTTTTTTAAGTGAAACAGGAATTCTGCATAGAATCTGGGGCTGAAAGATATTGGGATGTTGAAATTAAGGGCAAGAAGTCTTTGCAGCTGCTTTCATTTTGGAGTCTTGTATCACCATTCCAGCTGAGTAGGTGGCAGTAATACACCCTCATACTGGTTGTCAGGCGAAGAAGAAGAAGAAGACCGGAAATAACAAAAAAACCCACTAAGACAAGTCACAGACACTTAGACAAGACAGAGAGAACACAGACTGGGGAGACTAGAATAATATTAATATCAGAAAAACTGAAAAGTTAAACCCAAAACCTCAACAAACACAGGAATCGAAACTTCCATAATATACAAAAGTAGAACAGCAATGAAATCAAAGCAAGAATCAATCAATCAATCAAACCTCAATAATATTAAACAATAATCCAAAATTCAAAAGCAACCCAAAACCCTAGCACCATGACACTTCTTTACCCTAAAACAAAGATTTTTTATTATTTTTTTAAAAATAGGTTATAATGTAATTGTTTTACTGTTCTATCAATCTGAGATCAAACTGAGCTGTACAGTACATGGCACATGAATGAGTCTGTATTAAACTGTACTGTCTAGGTTTCCTTTTGGTAAAACAGTTAATTGCATGTCAGTGACTCAACCTACAGTCTGGTCATATTATCATACATTGATCTTGCTTCATGGTTCAAAAATCCACAGACAGCTTCTTGCTCACTACAGACATGTAGCAACAACATGCACGCTGCTCTGCACAGACGCTCTGCAGGTACTGACACGTACTGTGCACCTCAGCTTTGATTTTGAGTCAGACTGTGCTTCTTTGATATGGTGCATGTCTAATGCACAATTTTCCCCGTTACTATCAATCTAAATTACACAAATACAGGAACTTAAACTCAAAATGAGATTTTATTAGGGCATTTTATTGGGGTGATATTGGGGCCTGAGGCCCAGTAAAAGGGGCATGTACAGTGCCTTGAAAAAGTATTCACACCCCTTGAACTTTCCCACATTTTGTCACGTTACAACCACAAACGTAATTTTATTTGGATTTTATGTGGCAGACCAACACAAAGGAGCACATAATTGTGAAGTGGAAGGAAAATGATACACGGTGTTCAAATTTTTTACAAATAAAAATCTGAAAAGCGTGGCATGCATTAGTATTCAGCCCCCCTGAGTCAATACTTTGTCGAACCACCTTTCGCTGCAATTACAGCTACAACTCTTTTGGGGTATGTCTCTACCAGCTTTGCACATCTAGAGACTGCAATTTTTGCCCATTCTTCTTTGCAAAATAGCTCCAGTTCAGTCAGATTGGATGGAGAGCATCTGTGAACAGCAATTTTCAAGTCTTGCCACAGATTCTCAACAGGATTTAGGTCTGGACTTTGACTGGGTCATTCTAAC
>VUQI01033250.1:0-12211 GCA_015106735.1 Paratilapia polleni | reverse complement strand
CAATTTAACTGATATAAAAAAGGTACGTTACGTAATATTTTCAGGTTTGCAGCCGTTGTGTATTAAGATGAGCGATTAAAGAGTAAAAAAAATGTAGAAGGGCCTGTGATGTTTCACGGAAAAGGTTGCTGACATAACGTTACAACATCTCTCATATCAGGAAGTGTCGCTGTGCACACAGCTGGATTTTCCATGATTTCTGTACGAGTTTAGCATCGTTTTTCTCGCCAGCTCTCCCTTTAGACCATACTCGGTTGTTTAAAACTACCACCTGAATGTTTGATCCGGTTGTTCTTACCTGCAGCGGGAATGTTGCCGACTTGTTCCCAACGTATCCCCTGACAACATGACTCTGAATGGACAACACGCGACACTCCATGTCGATGCCAATGTGCGTTTAAAAACACCGGACTAATTCACTTCACCCTAAAGCAGCATTAAAGATCAGGGCAGCCCCTAGCAAGCTGAAAATTAGCATGTGGGGAATAAGTTCCGCTTTGAAGGACAGCAACGGTGCTGCTGAGAATCACATTTACGGTTTTTCTTCAGGCAGCTAGGAGGACTCCTAAAGTGGTGCATTCACAGGCTCACCGGGAATGAGGGAAAACCAGCTTGCAGCTACAAAAAAGGTGCACCTTGTTGACTGAAATTGGTTTGAAATTAAGTATATGTTTTTTTTTTCCTCTTTGTGACAGCTATTCCACATGATAAACAATTGACACTGGCATAGAAAGATGTCCAAAAAATAAAAGACGCACACATATACTCAAAACAACACTTTTTTCCCCCACAGTCTTCAGAGATCATTAAGGTGGCCATGACTGTTGGTTGCAAGCTTTGTTCAAAACTTTCAAGAACACATAAAAGGTCCACAAAATGCTTATTGTACCCATGTGCGTAGCACAGAACTCTGTGCCCTCTACATAAGGAGTCACTTCCATTCTTCCTTTTTTGATCTCTTACAAATCTTTTGATTTTTTTTCTTTTTTTAAACAATAATTGAGCTGACAACTGTGTACAACAATCTGTAGTGGTCATTAGGGTGGCCAGTAATGACCTGTTCATATATTACATTTAATAAAAATGTATATGTCAGTTTGAAAATGCACCCTCTGAAGTTGAACATTTCAACCCTCATTTCTCAACAAACTGTAGTCTATAATTAAGTGCTAGGAGTATCTAGCTTAAGAGTGCTTTTTAAAGTATTTGTGATTTTCATTATATATATATACTAAAAATGTAACCCTAAAAATGCAATCTCAAACACTTGCATTTATAAGATGTTTACTATAGTGCTTAATTAAGAGAACTGAACAAGACTTCACTAGAAAAATGTTTTATTTGCAGAAACTGACAAAAAAAAAGCATCTGCTTTTCTAACTTACAGTGTAATGGTTCAAAAGTATGAAGATCCAAAAATATAAATATTTAAAACTTATGAAATCTGGAAGAAAAAAAAAATAATGACATACATGATGGTGGAGTTTATTCCCGAGTAAATGCCCACTGAGTGGTCTTCATGTTAGCCAAATCACTGATAAGGTCTTTAAAGTCCAGTTTTTTTGCTTATTGGCTTTCATTGGCAAGAAGGCTACTCAGTCTATCCTGGGACATTGTTGACCTCAGGTAGTTTTTTTACTTGTTTCAACTTGCTGAAAGAGATAATAATTGTAAATAATGTACTAACTAAGCACAAAAAGTAAGGAAATTTGTGTTTGGTCAATTATTTCTTTGATGTAACAATGCTTCTTGGTAATAAATCTAATACCATTGGAAAGCCTGTATATTTCCCTTTAAATGGTGCCACATTTGTAAGGAAAATGCATTTGTGGGTTGAGCAGCAGAGTTGCATATGTGGGTTGTGCCTGTGAAGAACTTGCCAAATCTTCTCTGACAATGCCAAACAGCTTACTCTGCTATTTACTCTTGTTTGGTGTTGTTTCTTGGATTGGATGATTGAAGTCTGAAGAAACAAGATATATTGGCAATTCAACAATTTATTCATTTATTTAGTGGAGATGATTGTAGATTTTAGGATTAATACAGCCCCACCAGATCCCATCTTCCTGCATGCCTGTCCAGTGGAAAGAGTGAAGTCCTTCCCCTTTCTGGGAACCACCATCTCCCAAGACCTAAAGTGGGCGCTAAACATCAGCTCCCTATATTGTAAATTCCATATATTCCACTTCTGTACCACTGTGTTGCACCATGACACCAAGACAAATTCCTCGTTTGTAACAAACTTGGCAATAAAAATAATTCTGATTCTGATTCTGATGCTTCTGTTGTTTTACAGTTTATCTATAATGAAAAAAAAAAAAAGAAAAACAGTGCATTTTCTGTTCTTTATTGTTTTTATAGTAAATATAAATGTAAATATTAAACAAACATTAATACCGTGGATCTTTGATGGTTATATCCGAAGCTGCTGCTGCAGAAATGTTATGAAACATGTTCTCTCATAAATATTAAACTCTACACAACCTTGTGACCTTCTGCAGTGAAGCGGGATATGCAGCCTCCTGCATGCACCTTATATGTGTGTTTGTGTGTGAATAATTCATACCGTCTCCCCCCTGTGGGGCAGCAGACAGTGAATGCAGGGTGTGTGTGTGTGTGTGTTTGTTTCATCTGCATGCTGCTCCCTGTCTGTCATGAGCACACAGGTGGAGCTCCCTGGTGACCAGGTTTGATCGACAGGCCTGCTGACTGCCTGCTGCATCACTGATGATGCTCAGTGAGCCGCAGCGCAGCTTCACACCATCAACTCACCCGAACTGAGGAATAAAATCATGCAACAGCAACACAGAGGGGTGGCTGTTTATTCTGATGTTTTGGGATATGTGTAATGCCTGTGTGTCCTGTGGATATATTCAGTGATGTGCTGAAGACCAAATGTGAGATATTTACATTTCTGTGGAAATCAGAGGGAAATATCATTCAGCTTTATACAGCTCCTATTTCTGCTTCACAAATTAAGATTTCATCACATTAAAGTTTGAAACATATGATGCTTTGTTCTTGAATAAACTCCCAACATTTCTTGTATAACAAATTCTGAGTGTCAGACATTTAATTTCCTGCATTCTGGTGATTTATTTATGCAAACATTTGGAGCTTATTTCAGTTTATATGATAAGTTAAGAAAAACTTTATCCCCAAAAGTTGGGAAATCCCTTTGTCACAGCAGCCATTAAACATTAAACACAATCTTTAACAAAAAAGCTTAAATAAAGTAGAGAATAAAGCAAATATGCAATAAAAAAAATACGATATGACAAAACAACTCAATAAAAACAAAGTTAAAAGTAAATAACCAAAACAAAATCAATAAAATGAAAGTAAATAAAAAATGAAATGTGATAAATAAAAAATAAAAATGTAAATAAAATGCAATGACTGATAAAAATGACTAAATAAATAAATAAAATAAAATAAAAGTAAAACAAAAAAATTAGTTAAAATACTATAAAGATAAAAATGTGTAAAAAATAATAAAATACAGTAAAAGTAAAAATAAGTAAAGATTAAACAGAATACAGCGAAATTAAACAAAATTAAAAGTAAATGAAAATCTAAATAAAATAAAGGTAAAAATAAATAAAAAAATTGTAATAAAATACAATTAAAGATACTTTGGCTCCTCCCCACAAGGGGACACCACAGCGAGTTTTACGCCGGATGTCCTTCCTGACGCAACCCCAAAGGAGATTGGAATAAAATACAATTAAGGTGAAAAAAAAAAAAAGTTAAAAAAAAATCTAAACAAAATACATTAAAGCACCATGTGCAAAGTTTAATAGAATATGATAAAATGTCTCTATAGATTAAAAAAGATCAAGCAAAACAGAAGTCAAGTAAAAGAGAAAAAAAATTCCTTACTTGATGCAAAATGGCTTAAAATACTCAAACAGGCAAAAACGGCACAAATTTTAGGCCTTTATGAAGTTTACACAAAGCAGAAACCTGAGAAATGAACAATGTAAAAACTGCAGTTCCTCTGATGGCCACTAGAGGCTGGTTCCAGCAGTGAGTCAGTCCCCATAGACTCCCATGTTAAAATGTCCAACTTTACAGCAGAAATAAACACGTTTACAGCCTGCTATAAGAACTGTTTTGTCTTCTGTGGATAGCTTAAACCTTCATATCAACTGTGTGGGGCAGATTTTTTATACCTCTCCCTTTGGATACTGCTAAGACTTAAATTTAGGAGTGTGGCTGCTTTGATTGGTTGTTGCATAATGCAGATTTGAGGCACTTTTAAGACCTGGAAGCAACGTCCATCTTTTATACATTCTGTGTAGGGGAATCACTTTCCTAAATGATTAAATGATGAATTATTTAGGAATACTTGACACTGATCAAGGCATACTTGATGGATTAATTGCAGCTAAATTCAGCATTATATGGAAAATTAACCTCAGGACTTAACTGCCAGGAGCCACATGCCTCTGAGCTGCGTTTATAATGAATCTCCTCCAGAATCCGAGCGAGTCTCTGCACAGGCTTCACCTCTGCTCTGGTGTGATTACAGACCCTCTGAAGTTAGACAGCGTGTCAGCCTGGCCTCGTCCTCTGGGTTTGCCGGTGTCAGATGGAGAAGTAATTGGGAGGAGAGGCAGAGGTGGATCCATGGCTTAACCTGAGTGAGGCGGTAATGAGCGGCGGCTGCCGGGAGGCCTCGCCTGAGGGCCTGCAGGAAGCTTATCAGCCTGCAGGGCGTCATTCAAAAAGACTATTTATGCCTTTTTGCACAAAAATAACTGCTATCTGAGAGTCATTATTTCACTGCATATTTTCTAAAAGGGGTGATGGGTGACGTTTTCTGCTGCATTAAATGACCGTGTGGGAGCTGATATGGTTGTCAGGGTAGTGAGGATGATTTATCTGACCTTGTAAGCTATCTCTGCCTGTCACATCATGTTGGGCAATAAATTTTTCTTCCATCTCAGTCCTGTGTGTTTACCTTGAACTGTACCTCCCTGAGATTAAACAGCTGCACTAATGAAGACTTATTTTAGTAAACAGAGCTTTTTTTTAGCAGCTAGTTTTGGTTTCAGCGTCTTTACTGTCCGGATCAGTCAGTCACAAGTCGGGAGGCGACTTTAATGCTGCGGCTGGAGATGATTTTAATTACTTTATATACCAGAGGGTAGATTTCTATACTAATACAACATCATATATTAGTACAATTACGCTCACCAACCACTTTATTAGGTACAGCTGTTCAGCTGCTAATTAATTCAAGTATCTGATCAGCCAATCACATGGCAGCAATTCGATGCATTTAGGCATGTAGACACAATCGAGACGACCTGCTGAAGTTCAAACTGAGCATCAGAATGATGAAGAAAGGTGATTTAAGTGACTTTGAATGTGGTTGTTGGTGGTCTGAGTATTTCAGAAACTGCTGATCTTCTGGGATTTTGCAGCACAACACGTCAAACCTTGAAGCAGATGGGCTACAACAGGAGACCACACCGGGTGCCACTCCCGTCATCTAAGAACAGGAAACTGAGCCTGTGCAGCTGACAAATCTGCAGCAGCTCTGTGATGCTATCATGTCAATATGGACCAAAATGTCTGAGGAATGTGCCCAGCACCTTGTTGAATCTGTGCTACAAATAATTGGTGTTGCTATGTTTAGTTCAGGTTTGCATCTTTCCTCCTCGTTGTATGTCAGTTGCTGTGTGTTTGAATCTTCAGGAAACTGCACTGGTGTTTCAATGTATGATTTACACATACCTCCCAATGCACATGAAATAGACGCAGGCCTGATATACTCTGTCCAAAGTCCTGCACTGATATATGAGGATTGTGTGTGTATAAAAAGTGAAAAAGCAGCATGGAGTAATTAATAGAAGTGCAGCCTGTTAAATTAGATTTTGATATATTTATTTCAGAAATGATTCCTAAGAAAAATGGAGTATATAAAAACACAATCAAAGCAGTAAAGTCCACATTATGAAGCGCATGCTGTGTCAGACAATGTTTCTAGTCTGCCGCTTCACAACAATTTTAAATGCAAGTGAATAAATGCAAATATAAATTATTTACAAAAATGAAAACACGTTAAAATGGATCCTCTAATTCATCTGGTCTGAAACACAACAACAAAATACATTTCCCAAGAGATGTGATAATGATTCACAGTAAATACATTTAAAACTGGTTTCTAACATTTATTATAGACCCAACTGATCGCTGAATATTCAGAATTATACTCTAACAACAGATAGATACATGAATAATATGTATACATGTATAAAATGCAAATTCAAATGCTTCACATATAAGTAAAAAAACCAAACACTTAACTGTTACATTTGAAATGAAATATGAGTACAAATAACATAAAAATCAAAGGATAAAAAAGCTGAAATATTAAAAAAATATAATTATATAAGAAACTGAGCCATTGCAGTACAGGTGGGTATCAAGAACAATAATATATTGTTTGTTTGTTTATTATTATTATTATTATTATATATGAGTTCTAATAGTAATAATCATGTTACAAATGATAACTAGCATAATAATAACAATAATAATATATCAGTAACGTAACTACAATTATTTATTTTAGAAATATATATTATCAGTAATAAAAATCAATTATTTCAAATAATAAATGTAATAATTTAAAAAGCGATCATTTTCTTTCTGTATAATACTACTACTACTACTACTAATAATAATAATAAATCTGAATCATAATACTTCATTATTCCCAGGTGGAAAATTGTGTTGTTACAGAAGCTCACTTAAAATATGAATATAAAATATGCTAATAATAATAATAATAATAATAATAATAATAAAAGATGATAATCATATTAAGTGTGTGTCTCAGCTGAAAGCTGCTCTCCTCTCCTGGTTTTCTGTGTCACGCAGGCCACCACAACACAAAGCATCACCTGCAGACCGCTGAGCAGGAACCACCTGACTCTGTAGAAGGTCGAGTAAACCCCAAAGGGCTCTCTGTATATCAGAAGAGTTTTTGCTGCTGACAGACACTGTTCATCTGAGTCCAACACTGCACACAAATACTCTCCTGCGTGTTTCAGTGAGACATTAATGATTACCATGCTGTCATTGGGAAGGTTCATTTTGCTTTGTGGAGCTTCAAACTCCCTGATGTAAGCGATGTTGCCTTCTGTTTGGATCGACTTCCTGAACCACCTGAGCCACGTACCTGATGTCCACTTAGCTGTGCATCTGACAGTGACATCATCTCCCTCTGAGAAGACCTCCACTGCAGTTGGACCAAGTTTGGGGCACACCACAAGCAAGTATCGCCCTTTAATGGTCTGACCTCCACAGCCGTACCAGCCTGAATCATTTAACATCAGCGATGGAAA
Source organism: Paratilapia polleni (assembly GCA_015106735.1). Taxonomy (NCBI): domain Eukaryota; kingdom Metazoa; phylum Chordata; class Actinopteri; order Cichliformes; family Cichlidae; genus Paratilapia; species Paratilapia polleni. Next base: position 4,850 of record VUQI01033250.1, on the reverse strand, counting down.
CACCAGCGAGTGGTTTTGACCGACTTCTTGGTTATGGTTAGTGTTGGAGTAATTTTCCAGCTTCCACCAAACTGGGGGCTGATTGAAATCAGAGAAGGGACACTGCAGCACCGCCGTCTCTCCCACCGAGTGATAGACTGTCTTTGGCAGCTTGATCAAATGTACCGAATGACTGCTGACACACTGCTGTTGCTTCATCACCAGGCAGATGTACAATGTAAAAAATGTGATGTTGGACACGTGAAGAGCAGACGAGTTTTTCACCTCCAGGAAGCTCCCTCTTATACTGTCCACCTCCAAAGTCGTTCTTTTGTTTAAAACTCTCGACTGTATGTCTTTCCCATACCGAAACTCATTTTTGATCCACTGGACTGTCAGATTGTCGCCTGCTCCTTTACATTGTACGTCTGCTGTTGCTTCAAGACTATGATTTGTTTCCTTACTTACTGCACCACAAACAGTCAGGCTGATGTTTTTCTCATGCGTCACTTTGCCATCAGTCCAGCACACATGTTGGTACAGGCCAGAGTCCGAGTGGGTCAGGTTGTGGACAGTAAATGATGAACCCTGTGATGTTGCAGAAACTGAGAGTCGTCCCATCAAATCCTCCTGTACTGTGAAGTTCACATTCACAAAGTGAGAGATGTTCCACACGACAAGCGTATCTTCACCTGCAAGTCTGGTGGTTATGCAGGAGTTGTTCTGTCCCGGCAGCTTGAATTCAAAAGATTCGCCTTCCTCTCTTATGGCGATAAGTTCTTCTGCATGAATGTTGCTGATGAGAGCGAAGAGCAGGGAGAAGCAGAGCTGTGCGACTGCAGACATCTTGCTCAGAGGTCACCTCACGACTGTTGTACAAACACTGACACCGCTGACTTTGTAACCTTCCTGTTTGTGGTTGGAGGAGCGTGACTTCTTTATCACATCAAGGGACACTCTGAAGCATTTGACTCGGTATCAGGTGGTCTATCTGCTTAATGTGTGGATGTTACGAAACTTTTTACAACTCACACAAGTAAAAAATGAACTGTTAGCAAAAGGTTCTAAATCATAGAGATACTGATCCTAAAACTGAATTCCCTTTAACTTACCCCAAACCAGCAAGAAACCAAGGAGAGTCGTTCCATCTGAACTCAATAAATCTGGAAAATGCTCCCATCCGACCCCCTCAGGATCATCAGATTTTTTTTTTTTGGTACAGTATCTTTAGTATATTTAATGAAACCCTGCAAAGTTTTATCTTTGTGCTATGAATATTTTCATAGTTACAGGCCCTCAAAGTACATAGAGACAAGGTTCCTATTAATACAAAATACTGTCAAGTGAGTTTATTTTTCATGAGCTGCAGCCTGACGCTTCTTCCAGCTGATGCCAGGAGACAGTTAAGTCTGCTCACTGCACGTCTTTCTTCTCATCCCTGTCCTGTGTTCATCTGTGCAGATCCCAGTAAAATTGCAGTCGTGGTACTTCAGCATCTAGCTAAACTGCACACAAACACAGACAGATTGTGTGCTAAACTGCACACAATCTGTCTGCCAGCTGAAGGTGCAGCTGCTGTTTTGCAGGGAAAATAAAGAGGTAAGGAGGAAGATGAGAGATTATATTCAAAGATAAGGACTGCTCTGCAAATGACTTTTCATAAACAGCAAGTTTAAAGATTACAATAATGTTGTGTTAGATTAAGAGATTCTGGTCATTTCCTATCGAGAAATGATAATTTCATGTCATTCAAAGTTCATACTGAACAGTAAGTGCAGGTCAAACTGGGCAGTTTGCAGTATTGTGGTACAGTTTACACTGGTGCAGGGCAGAGGTCCCAGCAGCAGAGATAAGAGAGAGACATTTATGGGAGAATTTTACAACAGCAAAGATGGTAGAAGTATAACTTCCTAGGGGAAAAAAAAGACAAAAACGCTTTCGAAACTTTCTGGGCAAAGTCAGCAAAGTTGTAGGCAATTTTTAATCACAGTTGACTCGATATTCTGTACATGCAATTTTTGTGTCTGTAGTTAGCCTTATAAATTCTTAAGTCCAGGAGATGAAAAACACACTTAAAAACTGCAACCAAATCAATTTTAAATACACTCCAAGAGTCACAGTCTAAAGTCAAGTCTGAAATCACAAGATTTTCTCTATAACCATCTTTGAATATCAGTATCATGGGAGATACAGGTTCACTCGACTGCACCAGTTTAAGGTCTGTGACGTAGTGTCAGAATGGCAGCGAATATGGACCCAAACGCAGGACTCAGAGACCATAAACAGTTTAAAAGTTTATTTACAGAAAACTTAAGAATCTCAGAATCGTGATTTGGAAAATGGTAAGTTAACAGGAACGTTGTTTCCTTATAGGAACTTTGCAGAGTTCTGCTGGAGAGGAGAGGACTTGTTAGAGTTGTCCGAGGTGAGAGTTATAGTTTTAAGCAGTTTGCTTACTTTTTGTCTTTCTTTAGCAGGAAGCAGGCAGACCAGAGGAATCCAGAGAGAGCTTAAAGGTGAATGGTGGAGAGTGGGCAAGCAGGTAAGCGACTGGTGAGTATTTTTCCCTTGGCAGATGGCGACAGGCTTGAGAATGTAGGTGAGTTATGCTTGCAGGAATGATCCAGAAACTTTCCACAGGGCAGTGAGATTCAGAGAGGATAGTTTCCAGCCATCTTCACACCAGGCAATTCACAAGGCAACAGACAAGAAAGCAAGGCTAGGAAATTCCCAGAGCAACAGGCTGAGAGAAAACATTAGAGTCTAATTACCACCACTGAAGAGGCAACAAACTGGTAGAGAGTGGAGGTTTGAGCTGGTCTTAAGTACTGCATGCTTGACAGGTTATGAGAAACAGGTGTGACAGCCAGCACTCTGGAAGACTGGAAGGCCTGCCCATGGGTAGGTAAACCACTGCCTCACCTGAGAGGTGAGAGAGAGAAGAAACAAAGGAAAACAAACCCAGCCCTGCCGGGACCATGACACAAAAACAAGCACTGGTACCCTGGATGTTTGGGCTATTTTCTAATTCACTGGAGAAAACTTCAAAAAGTGCATTCTGGGTAAACTTTCAGGGGTCATATCACCATGTGGGATATGTGGCTGCTCCAAACAAGTCACAGCATATGAAAGGTGTCCTTTTTACCTACATTTGATACGAGGCTTCTTCTTCTTCTTCAAGCCATGTCAACATAATTTTCAAATATAGCCATATTTCATCATTCATGAAAAAATGTCCAATAATCGTCATAATGTGCCCAATTTTATCTACCAAACATCGAAAGGTTAAAGATTTATAAAAAAAAAGCAGCAAATCTTGAGAGAATATCTGATCTTTTTGCTTGAAAAAAGGCAGAAAAAGGTAAATTAGCAAAATAGTTAAGTAAAGATACTGCTGAGGCTTTTGCTGAGGCAAAGGCAGTCGAAAGAGTAGTGTAAAAATAATAATGCAGAAAATGTTCTAATATTTGCTGAGTTTCCTTTGAAATCCTCAGTATTCACCTATCAGTATTTAGTATAGCTCGTTTATGTTATCACTGTGCTTAAAAAAGGCCGGCAACTGACCTTCTACAGCAGATAAAAGAGCTACGCTTGGCCAGATACTGTCAGAGCTGTGGTCTGCTGGTCTTCATGTAACATCTACAATACCAGTTTATGTGTTTATGATCAGATTTTTTTCTCCTCATTTCACAAACTGGGTGGTTTAACTCAATATAACCCGTTCTTTCTCAGCAGAAAGTTTCTTAATGTTCAAAAAGTTGTAAAAAATGTAATAAGAGGACATTAGACTACATACTAAATGACTGGTTTGTGAACAAATTGTTAAAAAATATCCCAAAAATGTTTTAGAGCCAATCGTCTATCTGTCGTCTGTGCCTGTTTTTACTCACCAAACATCCAAAAGTTAAAGATTTATAAAAAGAAAGCAGCAAATCCTCATATATGAGAGAAGATCTGATGTTTTTGCTTGAAAAATGGCAGGAAAAAAAATGGTAAATGATCATTATCAAAACAGCTGCTTGTCTGCTGAGTGCAAAACAGCGTAAATATTACTATGACAATTTTCAGTGGAGGAAAAGTTGAAAACATTTCCTTGTAAATTTTCAGTTCTCGGCATTCAGTATAACTCTTTTATTTGATCACCGTTTAAAAAACTAATAGCTGACTTTCTGCAGCAGCTGTTTGATCAGATGCTGTGAGAGGGTTAATTGATTAGTGTTCATGTAACTTCCTGAGAAAGAGGACATCTTTGAGATGTCCTAAATATGCAGCACTCTATGAGGCACGTGAAACCAGACCATGTTGTTTATGGTCTTATTTCTCTTTTCATTACACAAACTGGATGGTAGACGTCAGCTTCATGTCGTTGTATACATACTATATATATATAGTGTATATACAGCTCTGGAAAAAAATTAAGAGACCACTGCAAAATCATCAGTTTCTCTGATTTTGCTATTTATAGGTATATGTTTGAGTAAAATGAACATTTTTGTTTTATTCTGTAAACTACTGACAACATAACTCCCAAATTCCAAATACAAATATTTTCATTTAGAGCATTTATTTGTAGAAAATGAAAAATGGTCAAAATACCAAAAAAGGTCCAGTGTTTTCAGACCTCAAATAATGCAAAAAAACAAGTTCATATTCATTATTAAACAACACATTACGAATGTTTTAACTTGCAAGTGCTCAGAAATCTATATTTGGTGGAATAAACCTGATTTGCAATCACAGCTTTCATGTGTCTTGGCATGCTCTCCACCAGTCTTTCACATTGCTGTTGGGTGACTTTATGCCATTCCTGGCGCAAGAATTCAAGCAGCTCAGCTTTGTTTGATGGCTTGTGACCATCCATCTTCCTCTTG
>VUQI01033249.1:14159-24454 GCA_015106735.1 Paratilapia polleni | reverse complement strand
CGGTCCTCTCGGAGACGTGGGTGGTATTTATGGTAACGCTGGTCTACAGTATCGATGGCTGCCTCAGCTGCTGGCGAGCGACTGGTGTATTGGAGGCTGGAAGCACCGCACGTGCTCCACCGGCATATTCTCGCCGTCGCCGGACTTCGTGTACTTGTTCAGGATGCCAAAGATTTCGTCGTTGAGGACTTGGAATTTGCGGATTCTGTCTACCATCTTCTTCAGGGGCTAAAAGGGAGACGAACACAGGAATGCACTTAGAATGAGTCCCATTTAATCCCATTACTGCTTTAATGTCATATCTGCTGTTCCAGCGCTGGATGTTCATATTAAACATGACCAAAGTTTCTAATTACGAGGTCAGTGCATGTGCAGGTAACCCCTGTGAGCCAACAGCTCAGGCTGCTCCAAACACTGACAGTTTTTTCTACTCTAATCTCTGTGAGGTCAGAGCTCCCAACAGACTGCTGCAGGGGGAGGTTCTTCAGTAGGCTGACCCTGAAGTCAGTATTGCAATGATTCCCAACAGGATTTTGGATTATTACAAGAAATAAAAGTTTATGACACGTTTTATTCAGCAAGATAATCTCCACAAACTGAAGCAATTTTCTCTACAACTTTTCTCGAGTGTAAATACATCAGCTGCTTATAAAAAGCTAAAGTTTGGAAACAAATATCAGGGTCACGTGACTAACGTCACCATCTCTAAGCTGCTGTGTTCAGCGTGCTGCATTTCCCTGATATCTTCTGTAGTCTCATTTAGCGGCTCCTCCTGAGACATGTAATGGCTTTAACCCTTTGTTGCCTGAATTTATTTACAGTTATATAAAAAAATTTATTATGTGTTTATTTGGTGGGATGCATACGCCACCTCGACTGCATTCAGGCCAGCGTTTTGAAGAGAATTCTCGACAGCTGTCCATCAGGGGTTAAATTGGAGGAGTGAGGTATTTACTCATATGTTGGAGAACATGAGAATGTTTGAAGCTCATGTTAAACACAAACTTTTAAAACACAAAAATTCAACAAAATGATCAAACACACACTGTCCAAACCTTCTGTTTGTGAAGGACAGCCAATCAGAAGAAAGTTCTCTTAAAGGGGGAGGAGCTAAAAGTGCTCGTTTCAGGCAGAGGGTGATCTGAGGGGCTGCACCGAGGCCCAGTGTAAGATAAAGGATTATTTTGAACTGTGAATCATGCAAAGCCGCTCTAGGAGAGTCAAAGAATAACAATATGAAGCTGGAAAGGGCAGGATATGAGGCTTAGTCAATCTTTAATTAATCGTGTACACATATCAGTATTTTCATATAGCAGAAGTATAAGGAAGCTTCTTAGAGGCTGCTCGCTGTCCTGAGGTTTGTGCATTCTGTCTTTTGCTAAACGTTCTTACAGAGAGTGTTTGAGTTAAATATGAGGATACAGCCGGGAGACGGTTACCTCGGCACAAACTGCTAGCAAAGCTCGGTTCAAGGTGTAATCCGTCTGCCAGCACTCGTAAAGTTAATTCATGTGTTACGCTTTATTTGTTTAATCCACACAAAAACTGAAGACCGTAACGTTATGGAGGATTATGGAGTGACTGACGTCTTCTCAGCCCCGTGTTATCGGTCTTCATGCTAAGCTACGCTGATTAGCTTTCGTGGAAAAACAAACAAGTGCTTTTGTCACACAGATTCCCACCTGCAGGTTTGATTCTCGGTGACCTATTTACCATGCCAACATGCTCATGAATGCATCACAAAAAAATGTTGCCGGGTCAGTGTTGTTAATGCACGATGCAGGACGAACAATGCTGAGTTCATGGTGCGGAAAGGATAAAGAATCACGGAAAAACACCGCAGAAAAAATCCTCCAGAGCCAGTTTATCACACCCAGCTTCCTTTAGTCTGACTGTACAATTCATTTTCCAGCATTTGTAAAACTGATTTAGAACGCTTTCATATTCAGTGAGGAATTAAACACTTTCAAAAGTCTGTTTATCATGCAGCGAGTCACGCCGAAGCCTTTTCTTTGTGCTCTTTGGTACACAAAAAAATCCCTTGAAGGGATTAATTCATTAACTGAGTTCAACATAAATTATTCAGGTAGATTTTTTGACAGAAATCTGAGCTGTGATTTGAGCTGCCGCTTTGTTTCACTGTGCTGCAGTCTACGAGGACCCAACTGCTGCAGAACTGAAGAAAACTTAAATCTGGAGCAGCGATGGTTCATTCAGGAATCCTGTGTGATCCCTGACGTGTTTGTACTCGTGAAACAGAAGGATGGACGTCACAGCTGCACGCCGAGCTCCATTTAACTCGCTGTTTGCAGTCAAATGAATAATTCATCATTTTGGACTCAAAGCAGAAACACACAGTCTAGAAAACTAAAGAGGTGTTTAGTGTGTGTTTCTCTGTGGGGAGGAACAGTCACACACAAACTTATTCTAGTTTCAAGAAATACTGATGACATGTTTTCGTGTTGTGGTCTAACAGACTGCTTGTTTCCTGGGCTGCTCCATTAAGACAGGAATCAAAGGCTGAGCGTCCTGAAGATGGGAAAAAAGCTCCTCTTTCATACTTCACCCCGAGTTCTTCCCGTGTTGTTTTACGCAGGCTAAACAGAGGTTAAAAAAAAGAAAAAAAAAAGGAATAAATGTTCCGTAAAGGTACCTAAAATATTTGTCACACTGAGTTTCTCGTATTTTGTCTTCCTGCTGCAGAGATGATCCGGGCTAACTCCTCCTTTATTCAGGCTTTTTGTGACTGAAGTCAGATTACTTCATGACCATCCTACAGGCTGCAGCACAGGAACAGGCAGAAACTAATGCACACCGAGTTATAGTGAACCTTAAACTCACTCTGATAAATTTAATAGGTCATAATTTTTATGAGCTTTTTTATTTATAAGTCTACGTCATGCAGGGCGTCAGAGGTGTTCAGAGTTCAGCTGTGGGTTTAACAGCCTGTTGATGAAGGTTCAAATCACAGCAGCAGGTTACGGCATGAAACAAAAAATTCATTCACGTGTAGATGATCTGTGTCACCGCTCATACGTCATTTATTGATGGTGCGTCGCTTTGAACTGTGGGAGGGAACCGTCTCCTTTCCTTCCACAAATCCTGCAGTTTATCCTCTGCTCAGAAACCTTCCTGTTCAGCCGCAGACGTTCTGCAGAGCTCTTCTGTGGTGGGTGCCGTCGTGCACGGGCTCCGTTTTTTGGCCGGACCGACACATTTCCCCAGCCGCTTACCCCGCTCGCCCTGCAACTTCATCCTCCTCGCAAAAAATGAATGCTGAGCAGACCTGACGATGCCACAGCAGCCAGAACCTCGATTATTTCAATCAACACTGAAACTTAAGATTAGAACACAGGATTGTTCTTTAGCTTTCAAAACAGATTTCATGTTTTCAGCAGTGAACTACATTGAACCTGAAGGATTTTCAGAGTTAACTAAACCTAAACTAAGTGTGGAAAAACATTTCAGTTAAAAGACCTAAAAATAAAAACTAAGAAAAACAGACAAAAGTAACTGAAACAATACTGTGCACGTAGAGAAATACACAGGAAATGTCTTTACTTCTAGCCATTCCACGTTTGCTGTCAGACTGAGCCGAGGACGCCGTGCTCCACGTGTTTGGACTGTCAGGGTGACGGGGCGTCCCGTCAGAAGTGAGGTGGGAGTTATACTCTCTGTGCCTCACGTATGGCGCAACACAGTAAGGTAATGAACCTAAAATATTAGAGGCAAAACCCCAACAATCAGACAATCCCCCAGTTCTATTAAAAGCCCTTAGCTGCTCTTCACTGTTATCTGAACACTCACAGTCCCCATCAGATATCGTTATACTGATGCATAAAAGAAATACATACAAGCACTGCTAAGTATCTGCAAAACAAATCCCACAAGAAAACCACAAATCCTTCAGTGATGTGCTAAAGGTGTTCTGCTTCTTGTTTCCTGTCATGTCTCTCCTGTTCCAGTGCTGGGTGTTCATATTAAACAGTTTAAATAAAGCTCAGTGTATGGAAAGGAATCCCTGTGAGCCAACAGCTCAGGCTGCACACTGCTCTAAACACAGAAGCCCCACCCAGCTGCTGTTCACACCTCCTGTTTGTGAGGGGCAGCCAATCAGAGGAAAGTTTGCTTAAAGGGGGAGGAGCTAAAACAGCTTGTTTCAGACAGAATGAGCTGAGGGGCGGCACCGAGGATTACTTAGTGTGAATCATGCAAAGCTACTCTAACAGAGTCCAAGAATAAAAATATGGAGCTGGAAACGAACAGAATGGGCGCAGATACGACAGGAACACTGGAGTCATGTGATCCACGGCTTCATTAGATTTACTGTGAACTCTTTACGATTCAGTAGGTACAAATCTGCTAGTTTCAACACTGTGTTTATTGCTGCTCATTATATGACTCAGACTGGGGATGACCGGGGATAAGACCCGCAGCAAGCCAAGCTCCACCCCCTTACAGTAGACCCGTCACCCCACTGAATGCTACAGCTGTTACAGTACAGGATAATGTTATGATGCTGCTGGCCGCCGTTTCGAGGTTGCATTTAACGGCACCGCTCGTGTCTCTCAAACTCACCACGCTCTTGATGAGTTCATCCTTGCCGTCGTGCTTCTGCACCTTGAGGAGGTGATAGCTGAAGTCGAGGATGTCGAAGCGCCTCTGCTGTCCCAGGAGGGCGATGATCATGCAGCCCGCCCAGTGGAGACCGTCTCCAAAGCACTGCCTGGAGGACAGGAACGGGATGGGTCAGTAAACATTTAGTGAGGGGAGGCGGGACAGGTGCGTGTTCAGCTGCACTCACTCCACTGTGAACTCGTGGGCTCCCACGGGGATGCAGTACACAAACTGCATGGCGCTCCAGAGGCGGTGGAACTCCACACACTCGTCCACGTGCATCACGCCATTGCTGGGCAACGGCCCACGCCAGACGGGGTCGTCCAGGAAGCCTCGCACACGTGTGAGGATGACCTCGAACATGGACAGACCGCAGCACAGCCTCTCTTTGGTCAGCAGGTCGCCCTCACGAGCGATGGCTATTTGCTGAAAGAGAAGTGAGAACATTCAAACGATCAGCAGGTCTACAGGTCAGCATCCTCCATCTGAGCCTCATACGGCGACACGGGGAAACGACGACAGCTTCACTCTGTGGTTTTATGGTGTGTTCAGAGTACAGTTTTTGTGGCACGATTACAGACAGTCTATGCAAAGATGTGCAAAAAGAGGCAAACACACGACACCCTGAGGGGATGGGGACGCAGTGTCACAAAAGCTTATCAACTGTCCCACAGGCTGCGATGTCACCGTCACCACTCAAACTGTTCTACAAGCCTTTCCTTTACAAAGGACTTCTTCCTGTTCCTGCATTTCACAATAAAAGTCCTCGACATATATGCTCTGAGAGACTCCTGCAGTTGCAGAGGAAACTCTTTCTGATGACCAACTGAGTCAACGAGCTTACAGAAGTATGTCAATGCAACTTACGGCAGGTTCCAGGATGGATGGATCGTTACGAAATGGAAGATTTTTTTCCCTTACTAAGGAAATAAATATTTTTCTTGGTTTTGTTATGAATGTCTAATATTTACCACAATGAAATGTGTAAGAAGCTGATTTTGTGAGCGCTGAACCAAAAAGTTGTTTAATAAAGTAAATGTAAAAGAAAAGAACTACAATTATTAATTATTCATTACATTCTAATAAATGTAAAATACAGGGTTTATTATTATTATTATTATTGTGTGGGTGGTATTGTAAAAGTCACAATAAACATGTTCTTATCAGTGTGTATGTCCAATAATTTGTTACGGTTATGAACACAAAGTGTTGCATTTGAGAAAAAAGACACCAAGAGAGAAGTGTGTGGAGTGCAGAAAAAGCCAAACAGATGAAAGAAGACCTCTGAGTAGAAACCAGCAGAAGTACACAGCGTACATTTCTATAAAACAATCAGCAGTGTGGACATCACTATGGTCAGATAACAATAAGTTTTAATCCAACAAAACTCTAGCTGTGACAGGAAGTGTGTCATAGAACGAATGCCGCCGACAATCACAAACAACAAGTTTACTGTCGCCGTCTGAAGCCCAACAGAAGGAGGAGAGGGCTCCGAGAAAATTAAGCAAAATCATAAAACTTCCTGGTAAGTTCTGAAAATACTGTAGAAGCAGAGTAAAGGGTTCTGGCAGAACTTCACAGGCCTCCAGGCGGATGGAGGAGAGGACGCTCTGAAGACCTCAGAACTCCAACAACACTTGTGGTTTAATGAGTGATGCACTGAGGTCATCCTCTGAAGCCCATCAGTCAAGCAATAAAGTCGTTCATATGAAGTCCTGCCGGTGTTTTGTTCTCTTCAAGTCCTGAAAATATTTTAATCTTACTTAATTCCAGCTATCAGCTGTTCTTCAGGAGGAAGTCTTTCTCTCATTGGTTGTTTAGGGGCAAATATCTGCAGGTTGTGAATTGTTCCAGAAACACTCCGCCGTCTGTATTTACACAAGTAACGCAAGGCAAAGTGAACACACCATCAGACGGCTCCTACCTGCGGGGTGCCGAGGCGTTCTATCAGTGGAACCAAATGCAGCGCCGTGTATTTGGCCTCCAAGCGCTTCATCTTGGCGTCGAGGCGCTCCCCCTCTACACAGCAAGAAAAAGAAATGCATTAAGTTTAATAGAGTTCATATAATAACAGTAAACTCATCAACAACTGTATGAGCAGTTTATCCCAAAAAGTATTTACAGGAAATGAAAAATTCACACCAAGAAAGGACAAGTGTCAATGTGCCAGAAATGCAGTCAGAGACACTGAGAGTCACTCCTTTTAAAAATCTGTCAAATCTGAGAAAAGTTCCCCCCGACCCCCTCACAATCAGCTCATTTTTATCTTTATCTTTGAAGTCATGCAATGAATATTTTCAGAGTTACAGGAAGTACACAGGGTGTAACTGAGCTTGAGGACACCGGCTAAGCTCCACAGTGAACAGTCAGGAAAACATCATGGTCATCAAGGCTTGGCATGACATCAACATAACGTGGAGGTTCAACTCACAAACCACACCTTTGTATATGCTGTACACATGTATAGTGCTCACTCACTCGGTGTCACCAATGCTTGTTTCTGAAACTATGACACATCCAGTGATACTGATATTCAGTTAGCTCAGAGCTCGTTACAGAAAACAATCATGTGATTTCTGTAACTTTCTCTGAGCCAGAACATGATGCGTCATTCAGTGTGAGTTTCTGTTGCCTCAGCCCCCCCCCCCGGCTGAAAACACTACACAACAAATGCACTGTTGACTTGTTTGAACAATGTTTGCTAGAAACCACAGCGCCCAGTTGTTTTCAAAATTATTAAGCCTTTCCTAAAAAATAAAAAAATTATTAATAAAACTCTAATGATGGAAAACAGCCGGGTGCCGCATCTCAGCATCTTGCTCTTGAGTGAGGCTCAAACCTGAGCAGGAAATTTACATGCAAAGGTTTCAGTTTTTCAGTTGTTTAATGAACGGTCGTCAACTTTGGGACCAAAACATGAGACTGTGAATACAAGCCACTGAAACAAGCCTCTCTAAGGAGGACGAGGTCACGCCACAGCTACACAGCTTCACCCAGATTATGGCCCTTCTGGGACAAAAATGGGCGTCATGCATGACAGCTGATCTCATACAAACTGTTCTACTGGACAAAAGCAGACGCTTCATATGAGAAGCTTCACGATGTCCCGACACAAAGACTAGCATGCTGGATTTATTTATTTATTTGAGTCTTCCAAGACTTCCACCAGCTGTTAAGAGTTTTTCTTTTCCTACCGCTCAGCTCAGCATGGGATGATGCAGCTGGTGAGGCTGTCAGTATGATACACACTGCTTATTATCATTGGCTGTTTAATTTCTTTTTCAGAAAAATTAACTCTGAGCCTTTGATTTCCAGAAGGAGCTCAACACAGCTGCACACAGACATTGAGGTGATCCTGGTATCTGATCAGGATCCCTCCGGGATTCTGTCCAATAGTGGAACACCCCAAAACTTGAACAAGCGATTATAAATCTCATGTGGCCAAAGAACACATCAGGATCCTCCAGGATGAGTTGAAAAATGAGGCACATCTGGACAAACATGCTCATCCTGCTGCCGCAGCAGTCCGAGCTGAGCGATAAGCAGCAGAACATGGACGGATGGATAAAAGGATCAACATGAGGAAGTCTTTGTGACCCTTTCTAGATTACTTCAGTAGGAAGCAAGGGGCTTAAGGCTGCAGGACAGGAAATTAAAACGTTCTGTGATTTTGGGTTATGTCTAACATCTCTGACTAACTCAGGTACCACCTCATTTGGAGCTCAGAATCAGCTGTTTATTCAACAGTGAAATCTAGATTTCGGACACCTGAATCATCTCTATGTGTTCTATGTGTTAGCAGATGGGCCGAGCAGGCATAGATACCTTTTTACCAACTGTGCAAAGCACAAATTTAAAACCTTTTGCGCCCCGGCTACACCTACAAATTCTGTCCATAAAATAAACAAAGTGAGCAAAATCGTGACGAAGGGCAGCCCCGGGGGAGTCCAACGCTCACCGGGAACCAGTCTGACTTTCTGCCAACATGTGATCCCAGCTCTTGGCATCAAACAGGGACGACAAAGCCTTTAAGAACAGACCCAGTGCCCCACACCCCCAAAGCACCCTCCACCTATTAATAAGAGACTTTGTGTTATTAAATTGATGTAGTTTGTTTATGTAGATTTGAGTTTTTGCGTTTTGGAGACCTGGGATGTTACTACGTGTGTCTGAACTGGAAAGCTCTGGGTCACTCCTGTTGCTTTAACTGTGCTTTGGAAATAAACGTTTTCTCTGTGTTTACCTTTGACATGGACTCTGGGAAGAATGTTCTGGAAAGGTGCAGCATGCAGCAAATCACAAACTTCTTCCTGCGACTGGAGTGAAAACAGCAAAACTTCAGAACAGGAGGCGATGCATAAAAAACGTCATGAAAACACATCTGTGGAGCATCCTGAAGTCGCTCCTGACGACGCTGCGACCCGTACCAGGCTCTGCTCGCTCAGCAGACAGAACAGGATGGCGTTGCCCACCTCCCTCAGGTTCTGGAAACACACCGTCTTAAGTTCAGCGTACTCGACGATGTCCTTCAGCTGGTGGTGAAAGAACTCCAGGATACCTGAAAGGAATTACAGCGCAGTTATCTCCTCTTCCATCTTATCACAGACCTGCCGCAGATAACAACCCTCAAACGTACATTACAACAGCAGGTATGAATAGTTCTCTGACAAGCTCATGAAGCGCAGCTACACAGAGCGTTTTAGATCTCAGGCACAAAGGTCTCGTGTGTCTGTGTTCCTTTCTAATGGGAGCTGCTGGGTTGTGCATTGGTTTGCAGACCGTCGTCGACACGTTGTAGCTGTGTTCTGTCTTTTTTTAAACTGAAATAAAAGTAAAAAGTAGGCTTTAAAACAAAATGAAAACATATTAAAATTGTCTAAATTAAAACTAACTCATTAAATAAAATTATGAGTTTCAGTCTTCGTCAGACATCAACAGAAGCAGAACGTTTGTTGAGACTGTGACGTCCATGTGACTGTTTGTGTGGTTGTATTGTATTACAACAAAAAGTCAAACCACCTCTGAAACTAATAAAAACTAAAACTAAACATTTTCAAAACAATAAAAACTGAAATGAGACAAACAACTCGCTCTGGAAGCCAACTGAGCTGAAAACGTAATAAAAGCAAACTAATGAAAAGGTGTATAATACCTCTGGTTGTGAGCAAAACAATACGAAAAACTGGATTATGAGTTTGCAGTCAGAGAATAGAGGCTAAACCCTGAATTATATCAGTCGACCAGTGAGTCAGTGGGCTGATGCTGGCCTAGCAAAGATTTATGAGTATTAGAGAATATGTTTTCAGTCTTGTTTGGCTTATTTCAAACTGATATACAAACTGTTTCTTTAATTTATTATTAAAGCTTAAATTTTAATTTTCATGTATGCTTTATTTTGTGAAGCACTTAGCACTGAGTGCTGTTCAAATAAACTTTATTATTAAAAGTGGCGCTGGCAGGATTTCAGCTCACAGAGATGTATTCCAGCATCACGAAGAGCTGAAGGAGGCTCAGTGCTGGCAGCAGATTTGGGCAGACGTCACTAACGGCAGCCTCAGTGGTTCAAGCTGCTAACTTTTCCAGACTCAGCAGAATCTGATCTCTTCAGGACAGTTTGCTTTCTGTTTTCAAAAACCTTAAAAAAAAAAAAAAAAAAAAAAATTTTTTTTTCCAAATTT
>VUQI01033247.1:0-10266 GCA_015106735.1 Paratilapia polleni | reverse complement strand
ATAATCCTTTTTTAGCCGTAACAAAGATAAAGACTTGACTCTAAATCCTTAGGGTGTGTTTGCATTCGCGGAAGCACTTTGACAGAGATTGTGTAACAGCAGAGTGGAGTGTTTCCAGGCGTGTGTGAGTGCCTTTCCTCTGATCATTCACACTGAAAACTGGACAGACACTAAACCACAGGCCGCTGGATCACAGCATTTCACTCAAAGTGCGCCTTTTCTTTAAGTTTTTAAAAAAAAAAATTTTTATGTTATGTAATCTTTTATGAAATCCTTGAAGGTGGTGATTTCAGGGACCTATTTACTCTCTCTATCTTTTAAGGGGGTCTTGTGACAAAGCAATGAACAAATAAATAAAGTAGGGGGGAAAAAACAGTGAAAATATCCTCCTCTCTTGATTATTGATTTGTCTTCCCAGAGCTGCCACAGTGTGGTGCCCGCTCAGAGACAGCATGGCTCTTTTCCCAGCAAGTGGTTTCCATAGCAACGGGTAGCCACGTAGTCAGGGCTGTCGTTTAGGGCAGGGCGGTGGCTGTAGGGAGGCGAGGGGTGAGGTGAGGTGAGGTGGAGAGGGGTGTATAGATGCCACACTATTAATAGAGCTTATCAGGAGCCAGCTGCAGAAAGCCTCAGCCTCATGGCACCTCGTCAGACATCCTGAACAAACACAGACATTTTGGTTTGTGTTTTTGAGAGTACAGAAGAGTGTGTGTGGCTGTATGCGTGGATTAGCCTGAGTGAGCACAGAGGCCATTACTGAAATACACTGTAGTATTTGTGTCTCTTGGGTTTACATCCACATCTACATGACATCCCTGCTGCTGCTGCTGATGTCCAAAGTGTTTTTAAATAAATAATTTGTTGCAGAAATTGCACAGATCATTCAAATAACTGTAATAATTATTTACATTTTTTAAATAAAATTCACTCAGTTTATAAAAACAAAAAAAACCTTTTTGTGATTTTTCTACTTTTTGTAAAGATGCAATTTAAATTATTTTCAAATTGTTCCACAGTCCTAAAGAGAAGATAGAGTATCACATTTACAGTGTCTTATATCACTGTGGATTATGCAAAATTAAATTAAGACCACTAATGTTAGTTTAATTTTTGTAATTACAGGAAAAGATTTTGTATACATTACTGTGAGAAAATGAAATGGCCAAAATGTATTTACAGTCACGGTAAAAAGAAAGTACACCCTCTTTAAATTCTAAGGTTTTACATATCAGGACATAATAAAAAAATAATCTTTTGTTTAGCAGGTCTTAAAATTAGATAAATGCAATCTCAGATGAACTACAAAACATGATATATTACACTGTGTCATTATAGTGACAGAAGTGTGTATGAAAAACTTGTGTATGAAAGTGTATGAAAAACTTGACTGCACCCTTACTGCGTCCATAAAGATTAACAGGGAAAGTAGCAGCCAGGTGCTGTTAATCAAATCCACTTGATTAACTGATCATCAGCAAGCATGACTGCCTCTATAAAAGTAGATGTTTTGGCAGTTTGCTGGTCTGGAGCATTCAGGTGTGTGTCAACACAATGCCAAGGAGGAAAGACATCAGCAATGATCGTAGAGAAGCAATAGTTGCTGCCCATCAATCTGGGAAGGGTTATAAGGCCATTTCCAAGCAATTGAAGTCATTCAGCCATCATTCTACAGTGAGAAAGATTATTCATATGTAGAAAACAGGAGTGGACATTCCAGCAAATTCACCCCAAGGTCAGACCGTGCAATGCTCAAACAAACTGCAAAAAACCCAAGAGCTACATCTCAGACTCTGCAGGCCCCAGTCAGCGTGTTAAATGTTAAAGTTCATGACAGTACAATTAGAAAACAGTTGGAACAGTTTCCAGGAGAAAGCCTCTTTTCTCTAAAAGAACATAGCTTGGGTTTGCAAAATTGCATCTGAACAAAGCACAAGACTTCTGGAACAATGTCCTTTGGCCAGTCAAAGCCAAAGTGGAGATTTTTGGCCATAATGCACAGCGCCATCTTTGGAGAAAACTAAACACAGCATATCAGCACAAAAACTTCATACCAACTGTCAAACACAGTGGGTGGAGGGGTGATGATTTGGGCTTGTTTTACAGCCACTATTGCAGAAATAACGTGATGGTGAATTGGTAACTATATTAGAATTTAAATATGGTTAAAGCAGTTAAATAGAATTTGTTTGCCTCTTGGTGGCAGCAGAGCATTGAACTCACATGTTATCTTATAAGGTTGTTATGCTAAATATGCTATTAAACGTTTGCATATTCATATATCCAGCAACAAATTTATTAAGAGTTATGTTTCTGTCAAGCTTTAAGTCCAGTGTTCACTCTCCTTTTAGCTTTGTTCATGTGCCCACCAATTTCTGAAGGAAACTTTTGGCTTTTCAGTTGCACTGTTGTTCATTCACAGTTAGGAGCAACACCTTTATCAGAGCTTTGTAGCTAAAACAAAGGGGCTCGAAATCAGTGAAGAGCAGTTAATAATCATGTTGGCTGTAAAACCAAAACACTGAGTTAAAAGATGCTAAAACACCCCATAAACCTGAGAGAAATGTCACTGTTCCCAATCATTTATTACTAACCAGTCACACCACGGATGCAGCAGTCATATACAGTTGTTGATCAAAGTGAAATGATTAACTCATAAGTCAATATTTGAAAATTCTTTTTTAGTAAGTCATCTTGTATAAAAAAAATCATACCCCTAACTGTCTCCTTTCCCTCTCTCTCCTCTGCTGTACAGGTATTGCCTCTATGACAGTGCCCGTGTACATCGCTGAGGCCTCTCCACCCCACCTTAGGGGTCAACTAGTGACCGTTAACACCCTCTTCATCACGGGGGGACAGTTCACCGCCAGCCTCATCGATGGAGCCTTCAGCTATCTGCATCGTGATGGTTGGAGGTTAGACAGGCACTCACAAGCTTTACACAGGCACATAGACAGTGTCAGAGATGGATGTGGCTACCATGACTTCACCCATTGGTTTGTGAAGTCCCGCTTTGAAGCCTCGAGATGATCGTTTTCACTGTTTCACCGTCTTGGTGTTTTGAAACCAGATGTGATGAGCGAGGGATGGATCTGACTGAAACCACACTTGGCTTATCAGTCACAACTCATTAGCCAATGAGCATATCCTGAATAATCCTCGTTCCTGAAACTTAGAATGAACAAAATTTACTAAATGAAATGAGTGACTGAGCCCATAAACTCACCAGGAAACTGTTTACAGAGGTCAAGTCTGACGTCCATTTACCCATACACTTCTGTAGACTTTTTGCAACCACGGGTATCACCCCTGATGGCCATTAAAAAGAATGCAGGTTTAAGGCACTTCCATATTGGCTTCACTTTTCAGACCTGGAAGCTACGTCTATTTTTTACACTGTCAGTGCACACAAAATATGTGATAGCATCTTCCACACTGCGGTTTGCATGTTGAAAGAAAGAAAGAATAAAGCTACAGAAACAACACCACCTTCTTTAATGATAGTCATATAATCCAATATTATAGCAGCGTCTCTTCTTTGGCTTCTTAGCCTATCAAATGCCGGAAAATGTTGTCATTCAGGCTCAAACCCTCATTCAAAATGTCAACATATGCACGGGGTCAGCCTCTAGCATTTACTGAGAGCAGCTGTACTGTACATTGGAAAGATACTCTTCTTTTTCTCTTTCTTCTGTTTGTGTCCTTTCCTGTTGTCACACTGAATGCAGCTTTGCGGTGTTCAGAGTGTTTGAAGGGTGAGCTGTGAGATACTGTAGATAAGAATTGCCTGTTTTGAAAGGATTTGTCTCAGCTGCAGTTCTGATGGACATGACAGAGATTGTTCAGGGAGTCTTAGATTGGTGTGATTCATGCATGATAATGGATTTTTGGAGACACTTATTGAGTTAAGATTACAAATGTTCTCAGATTGACGTAGTTGCCTGCGCAGCAGAAGAAAAGCCCTATACTTCTGGCTATTTACTGCAGTCTCTAACAATTTATCATTATTACAGTCTCCTCTTTCCCTGTGCACCTTTCTTATATCCTCCTATTCTTTGCCTCACTGGCACATAAAGCATTGCAGTAATTGTTTAGTGTAGCAGTAGGTTTATTTGGGTAAAGTTATTATTTAATGAAATTAGATAGTGACACTTTATAGTTTTGATTTTCCTCCTAAAGCTAGGCTCCTAGTAAGCAGTGTATTGTTTAAAATGTAAATCCATTTAATGCAGCACTTTATCTCTTATGTTCAGGGATAAATTTAAATGCTTAATATACACATTTAGGTTATTTAAAGCAGAGGAATCTGAATAAAGCCTTGACATATTGCCCCCGTGTTTAATTTAATGAAGTAAACCACATGTTGCTTGCTGATAAATTTGTGATAAAGTGAATGCAGGGGAGCCTTTCTGAAACCAATTTTTCTAAGAAATGGAACTGAAATTTGCATGACATCAAACCTTTTCAACTTTTTCAAACCTTCCATTAGCCAAAACAAAGAAAACGAAAAAAAAAACAAAAACATTCCTTCTGTGATCATAATTAGTCTCACTCCATGTGTTCCTTCCCTCCTCCTCCAGGTACATGTTGGGTCTGTCTGTGCTCCCTGCTGTGCTCCAGTTCATGGGATTCCTCTTCCTGCCAGAGAGCCCTCGCTGGTTAATTCAGCGTGGGCTGACCCAGAAGGCCCGCCGTGTGCTCAGCCAGATCCGAGGTAACCAGAACATAGACGAGGAGTACGACAGCATCAAAAACAGCATTGAGGAAGAGGAGAAGGACAGCGGAGGAGGTGAGGGGACGGTGGGTGGGGCAGAGAAAACACACGCAAAGAGGCTTTTTGTACTAATCCTTTTTCTTTTGCTGTAAAATCAGCACCTGCACAGCTCTGTGTGCAGCATTTTGTTATTGTCCCGGTTGATTTGGCCACACAAATAGTTTCTAGTGGTTTGATACTTTAAAACTACATGAGCAGCTTTCTCAGAAATCCAGAGGTTTGGGAAACTGCCGTGTCTGTTCACATTTCAGGCAAACACACTCATGTTTCGGTCAGTTATCATTTCAAGTGTGATCTGATTTCACGCTGCACACGGCAACAGAATTTCCACACAGCAAAGAGTGTGGTGGTCGAAGGCTACTATAATCAACAAGCAATGTGTAACAATTTTCCCAATCCACAATTTGGGCTCATACCGGAGATGAATAAGAAAAAAAAAAAAAAGTACTTTTACCACAGGCATGATTAGATCATGAAAAATAAGCTCCAGTATCTGTTAGGTTGCTTAGGAAAAACTCCCTTTGCAAATTCTCTCAAGCTCAGTCATGTTGGATGGGGACTGTCGGTGGACAGCCATTTTCAGGTCTCTACGCTGTGTGCTTAGTGTCATTGTCACTTTGGAAGGTGAACCTTCAGCCCAGTCTGAGGTCCTGAGCACTGTAGAACGGGTTTTCATTGAGGATATCCCTGTACTTTGCTCCATTCAGCTTTCCCTCAACCCTGACCAGTCTCCCAGTCCCTGCTGCTGCCAAACTTCTTCCATCTGAGAATTATGGAGGCCACTGTGCTCTTGGGAACCTTCAGTGCAGCACAATTATTTTGCAGCCTTCCCCAGATCTGTGCATTGCAACAACCCTGTCTCTGAGCTCTGTAGGCAGTTCCTTTGACCTCATGGCTTGGCCTTTGCTCTGATATGCATTGTCAGCTGTGAGACCTTCTACAGAGAGGTGTGTGTCTTTCCAAATCATGTCCAATCAATTTAGTTTTCCACAGATGGACTCCAATCAAGGTGTAGAAACATCTCAACAATGATCAAGAGAAATGGGAGGCACCTGAGCTAAATGTATGTGTTTTTATAAAGGTCTGAATACTTATGTAAATGTGATATTTCAGGTTTTTCTTTTTAATAAATTTATAAAAAATATCCTAAAATTCTGTTTTCAGTTTGTCATTATGGGGTACTGAGTGTAGATTAATGAGAGAAAAAATAATGTATGTACTCTTGACAAAGTTAACATATTAGTGTATATATTGCAGACCTTTATAGTACTATATGCATTACTAACACTTATAATATTTATATTATTGTATATATTGTGTATTTATATATATATATATATAGTTATATATTGCACACACTTGCGTGTATATTGTTGACACTTATAGTATATGATCGTATATACTGTTTACACTCATTGTATGTATTGTTGACACTTATTGTATATGTTTTGCAGCCATATTGTATATATTGCTCACACTTATATTGTTGTATATATTTTTGATAGTTATAGTATTACGTACATAAATTACATATATACTGTATATATAGTTGCCAGTTACATTATTGTATATATTGTTGACACTTATATTTTTATAAATATTGTTGTATATACTGTTGACATATATTGTGCACACTTACAGTATTGTATGTATTGTTGACCCTTATAATATTATATGTATTTGACTCTTGCTTTGAAAGATTGATATTATAGTTCATGTTGTGGAGACATACAGTATAGTACACATTATAGAAACGTATATTATTGTATATATATTGTACACACTTCCTGTAAATGATTGATAGTATAGTAGATCCTGTAGACACTTATAGTATTGTATATATTGTAGGCACTTGCTGTGAATGACTGGTAGTAGACGCCTAATCCTTTGTCATTTCTTGCTAACATGTGAGAGTAGATGTAGCTACATCTGTTTTTAGGAAGCACCAAAGCTCTATAAGCAAGATGTATATTGAGGCTCAGTGTGAAAGACACCAGCCCTATACTTAAACTTCAATTCACAAAAATACAGAGCAAATTGTGTCTTTTAGATTCAGTGAGATATGGTTCTGTTTTTTTTGCTGTTTTTGTTTTAATTACACATAATCCCCTGTCATAGTGGACAGGTCACATATGTGTGTCGGCATGTGGGGATGTGCTCTATCAGGATAGCAGAAAATTAACAATGTAATGTAATTAAAAGAGTAAATGTAGATATTTGTCTTGAACAAATTGTGGTTGCATTGTTATACTAAGAGAATTATTAAGCCCTCACTCATAATACAGTTTTAATAAGATGGGCATGAATACTATACTACATATATAAAATAAACGGTGATTGGCCTTGTGGGTTTTAGATGTTTTTTACTTGTAGTATTTCATACAAAGGGGCTACCAGTATGCTGTGGTGAATTTCTGAGAAAACAATTCAAGCTGTAAACAGCAAAGCACTAGTGAGACTGACGACAATGAAGGATAGCGTAGAACTGGAGATATCCTGAGGTGTGAAGTAAAGTCAAACCAACCTGACATAAAATAGAAATACAATGCAGTTCTATCAAATAAACTCCTCTGTTTTAAAGACAAGCATTCAGGTCCTATCTCTATGTTCACTGTAGCCTCCAAACACATTATAAAAAACATTATAAATAAAAGTACACTGTCCAAACCAGCAGAGCATTCTCCTCAGAGGGATACAATAACTGGAAGAATGCTCTTTTTTAGCTTGGGATGCTATCAGAATAGTAAATGCCACCATTATGCAGCCAGCTAGTAATCAGATGCAAGGCACTACCTGGAAAATATTGTAGGTTCTTTTGTATTCTGACACAAATATTTAGGTAATATTTCATTAATACCTTCCATTTTTTGAAGTATAATTTCCTTCTTTTACTAGTTTTGCACTACTGTGCGAGCTTCTGATAGCATAATGGTGAAAAAAGAATTTGACATCCAATTAGGTATCTTATTTCCCCAATAATCTGGAAGAGAAAATTGGTGAAAATGTTGTCCAAGTCTTTCTAATTTTCTCATAGTACCAAAAGTACATATGAGGTACTGACATTTTAAACATAGATCTGAGGAGCTGGCGTCAGATTTATGAATTTTGTCTCTACTATAGTATATTCTTGTCATTGATTTAATTAATATTGTTGGTCCAGCACGGTACCTCACCATGCAGGATAAGGGTCTATGAAGCCATGAGTCACAAGACAGGAATATATATCAGCTTTTAGACTCTAAGCCAAGGTTGTCTGTCTCTTTAGTTGGCTGCCTCATTGTCGTGAGTATCTCTCTCCTCCGCTGCAAAATGAGATATTGCAGTTTTTAGGAAATTGTATTCTCAGACGTATTATAATATTTACCTGGTTTTACAATACTCTATCATTATGTATGACATCATTATGAATGTTTTACGAACTGAGCAAGTTTTAGATATGTGGACCGTGACCTTGTACTGCAGGAGGTTTTTGTTGATTTGTTTCAGGTAAAAAGAAACTACCAGAGTGGCTGTGGATGTCTTCTAGAGGCTAAATAGTCACGCTTCTGGACAGATGTGATGGGAATGGCAATATGATAGGAATAAATCAAGGACCTAGCAGAAATAAAGCAGCCATTGGCTTTGTATATGCACCATGGGCCACACTAGCTTAACTTAACAACACCGTTTGAATGCCTAGCCAGTCCCTTGATGCCCCAGAGTGAGTCTCTGAGCTAGGTACAGTAACACTATGAGACCTGACATGTTGTTGCTGACAAAGGTAACCTAGCTGATGTCATGTTACCAAAACTCTTCAACCATTTGTATTATCAGAATCATTGCTCCTGAAAGTAAACAAAAAGCACCTTCCAGCAATGCACTTTTAGTTCCAGTAATCACATGGTATAGGTCAGCCAATCGTAGCAGCATGTGGTTTAGAGTGTCTTTGCCAACCATAGATTATATAAGAGATAGGCATCCCTTAGACACAGTAATGTTCAATAACTTGAAAATACAGAAAAAAAGGACTCCTTACACTTGAAGATTGTTTTCGAATTTTAAAGCAACAAGAAGTTTCAATGTCTTATTTTAGCTTCAGGTTTTAAAAGTCTGGAAAAGTTTCAGATAAGTGTGGAAATTTTTTTCAGGAGTAGCAGTAGCTTGATGCCGTCAATATCACTCATACCACTGTGCACAGCCAGATGGACAGTACAAGGACAAACCGTCAGAGCAGCCCTGTCTTGGTATGACTTAGCAAATGGACAATTTGCAAAGTTGTGACCTGTGTCAGGTCTTTGGTGGATTTTTCTTGTTTCTTAAGGACATGATTTTCAGATACTGTTCATCTGCTGTAGATAGTTTTTTAGGCCTGCTACTTTTTCTTTGGTCCTCCACTTGTCCAGTTTCCTCAAATTTTTTAAGGACACATTGCACACCAAGCTGAGATATGCCAAGTTTTCAGCTAATAGCTCTTCGGGAATCACCTTGTTGGTACAAAAATACTATTTTATTTCTGTCAAACTGTGATATCTTTGGGATTTTTCATAGCTTCAACTAAACAGAAACAAATTACACCACTCTGCATCATATTTGCTGTATGAAATCTAACACTTGTTCTTTACTAATTTTGTGTTGCTGATTTGAAAAATAATATCCATTTTGCTGGCAATTGTAAACATGATCCAGATGTTTTTTGCTTTATCTGTGGATGCTTCACTACCTCCAAACAGCAACAAAACATAACTGATTTTGTGAAAAAGGCATATTTTACTTATTTTGGTATGAAATTGGGCGACCAAGACAAGCCATGGGCACCTCATTCAGTTTGGCGGGCACGTGTGGAAAACCTTCAAGCAACTTCGAGGGAAAGAGAAAGAGCTTGGGTTTTGGTATTCCAATGGTATGGAGGGAGCCACAGAATCACTTTGATGGCTGCTACTTCTGTTTAGTCAATATTTCTGCATACAGTTCCAAAACTAAATCCTCTATCAGTTACTCTAACCTGCCATCAGCAGTGAGACCTGTACCACATTCAGATGAAATACCACCTCCCATTTTTACTGGCTTAGTTGGTAAGAGAGAAGAGTCTGATGATGTTTTGTCTCCACAACATTCTAGTGATGAAGACTTTGAACATCCATCTTCTAGTAACATATCTGTCCCCCAGTTATTCACTCAGCCAGAGTTAAATAACTTAGTAGGAGATTTGGATCTGCCAAAGGAAGCGGCTGAGCTGCTTGGGTCTAGGCTCAGTGAGAAAAACCAAATTTTCTTTTTATAGGCATCATGAGAAGAATCTTATTCCATTCTTTGAAATGGATGATGACTTTGTCTATTCAGTTGATGTTGAAGGTCTTTTGGGTGCAATGGGTTGTGAGTACAATGCAGATGAGTAGAGACTGTTCACTGACAGCTCAAAGCCAGCCTAAAATGTGTCCTACTGCATAATGGCAATTACTCTGTGCCAACTGGTCATTCTGTCTTGTTAAAAGAAACCTATGAAGATATGCAAATTG
>VUQI01033246.1:0-11213 GCA_015106735.1 Paratilapia polleni | reverse complement strand
AATAAAGATAGACTGAGTATATTTAAGATTGAAGCATTAATTAATGGTAGGACTTCTTTGAACAATCTTGTAGGGATGGGGTCCAATAGACAAGTTCATGGTTTAGAGGAAATAATCAATTGGAGAGAGAGTCTAAATAAATATCAGTATATTTGAAAGTTGCAGTAGATAACAATACGTCTGTGGGACGGCTGTGAATAATTTTTTCTCTAATGGTTAAAATTTTATTTGTAAAGAAATTCATGAAGTCATTACTAGTCAGAGTAAAAGGAATGTTTGGCTCAACAGAGCTCTGACTCTTTGTCAGCCTGGCTACAGTGCTGAAAAGAAACCTGGGGTTGTTCTTGTTTTCCTCGATTAGTGAGGAATAGTAAGATGTCCTAGCTTTAGGAAGGGCTTTCTTATACAGCAACAAACTATTTTTCCAGGCCAGACGAGCGCCTTCTAAATGAGTGCAACGCCATTTCTTCTACAGCTTACGAGTTATCTGCTTTAAGGCACGCATCAAGTGTCCCTTGAGAGCAGGGTCAGAAACTACAATGTGCCAATGTTTGTGAATAATAGTGACCATGTCTTTAGCCAGAGGTGAGTATTGTAAATATAGTATCCATATTTGTTCGAATCCGAGTGGTGTTTAAACATTCTAATGGAGTTTTAATTTTGAAATGATCTGAAGGTTGTTTTACCCGCTCATATTTTTATCCTCTTGAAAAATCTGCCATTTGCTCTTTGAAATCACTGTTAGAGCTACATATGGGACGTATGCTGTGGAACTGAGATGCAGGAAGACTTCTTTTTAAAGGCATAGAATGATGAGTGACCATGTAAAAGTGAATTTCTGTCTGTAGGTTTCCTTTACAAAGTGGTGCATAAGTTGTCCTTCTTGTTATGAATCAGGATGTCCAAGAAGTGCATTTGTACAGGGCCATTAGCCAATGTGAATTTCAAATGTCTGTTCTGAGTGTTCGTGAATCTGTGGAACTCCTTGAGATGTTCTTCAGCAGAGGTCCAAATAAAGAAAAGGTCATCTATGTACCTTTTGTAAGTGGAAATATACGGAAGGTATGGATTCCTTGCAGGATTCAGTATTACCTTCTTGTTCAAACTGTCCAACATACAAGGAGGTAAAGTTAGGAGCCATCTTAGAGTCCATACTAACACCTGAAACCTGTAAGAAAAAGTCTTTGTCAAACATTAAATAGTTGGTGGTTGATACTAATTCAGCCAACTCTACAATGCAAGTTATACTGTCTGAGCCAGTGGCAGCTGAATTCTGTTGTGTGAAAATAAAGAATAAATATAAAAACAGAATTCAAGCGTAGGCTTAGACTATGTGCAAATTTGATATAAAGTCCTAAGTACAAATAGGTGTCCTGTTTTAGGATCATAATGCTGATAGAAGAATAAAATAGTTATAAAATTGTTTGCAACCAACAAGAAAAATGGAATAAGGAATAAAGTTACGTCTACGAATCTATATTTATTGCTGATGCTCATCAGGGAAACACAAAAACGTTAGATGCTTTTAAAAAACTTTACACCCTCCTGCTATCCGCACACAGATGTCCAAAGGATCTTCCAGGAACAGTGATGCTATTTTCAGGAGAACTGATTGGTTAGTAAGTGGTGATTTCATACCTGTTGATCTCTAATCTCCAACATAACCTGCTCCGGAGAAGGTTAGGTTTGCAGCAAAATAGTACAGAAAACCCAGGGTTAACCCTGACGTTGCCTGGATATGACGAAATCCTGCTTTGTAGTACAGGCCTCAGTTCTGCTCACCCCAAGCAGCAAACATGTCCACTGTCCACTGGTTGCTTAACATACTTACCCCCATGTTCAACCAAAAACTCAAATGAGCAATTGCATTTGGTCAATAAATAGTTTGTAGGAAGGATTTCATCGTGTCATCAACGCCTCTTTTGATGGACATAAGTAGTAACAACTGCAGGAAGCTGCACAGAGCATTTGAGATCGGACACCTATTAATTAGATTATCTTTCTAGTATATGACACAACAATTAATATAACACAGCAGTTTACAACCCACATCTTAACAAGCATCTTTACACAGAATTTATAACAAAACTACACATTTTCAAAAAAATGGCACTGACATGCCGGGTAATGCAAGAAAAGTAGCATCACTAGATAGAAAAGAAGATCATTCAAAGACCTATTTGTCTACCATTTTGACAAGCAAAAACCATCAGAGATAACCTCTTACATACCTGGCTTCATCTAAAAGGGAACTTCAGATGTGGAAAATTCAATCAGTGTAACAACACTTATGATTTCCCATCCACATACTGGTAAGAAATTCCCTATCAAACAATTCATAACAACACACAACATCAGTAATTTATATGCCTAAATGCCCTCCATTTTGTCTCATGCTTTGATGAAGGCTACAGGGCTGAAATGTTAGCATGATTGTTGACATGGCCAGAAAAAATGTTTACATTGATGAACAAATCACGTTTTATAATTTTCTATAGCAGTTCTCACAGAGAGGTTGTAGGTCAAACTGGCTCTAATCTGCTGTTGCTTTTTCGTTTAGAATAAACCACTTGAAGATAACAGGTAGGCAAAAGCCTTCTAAAATTTAAATTCTGTTTACATAAAATAAGATTAACTTTGATCAACTTTCAGGTAATTTCTAACTTCAATGATTAAAAACCACAAAAATCACAAACTTTCCAAACAAGTTTTTTTTTATTACCCTTTTATGGTAGCACACTATTAAGCATTAGTAAGATATTAGTAAATGCTCAATTCATCATTTATAAAGCATTACTTCTCCATAGTATTTAATTTATAAACAAGATATGAATGGTTTATTCTTGATTAATAAGCTCATGTATAACGTATTCATGGTATCATTTAGAAAGTCTAAGTAAATGATTAACAAAGTATTTAGATGCACATTTATACATATAATGATTAAGCTATGAGCTCATTGGTTGTGAGTGTGTTAATAGAGGCTTTATAAATACTTATTTTATAATTTAATTCATGGTTAGTTCAGGCAGTTACTAGTTGTTAGTTCAGTATTTTGTGTGACCTCATCTAAAGTGAGGACTGTTTTTGCATTTTGTGATAACGTGAATAAGGTTATCACAAAATAATAGTGAATATTTCACAAAACTTCCCAAACAAGTGTAAACACCATAAACATAGTTTCCAATGTATTAAAATTTCTTTCGTTCATTCCTCAGGTTCAGCTTTCCTCTGGTTTGCAGTCAGTTAGCTTTAGTCAGATAAGTCAGCGTCCAGTCAGGTTCAGTTCCAAAGTGCTCCTGAATTAAACGAAACAGTCGGGGTGTCCGGTGCTGTGCTTTCACATAGGTGAACTCAGCTGAAATGAAAGAAGTAGTAGATGGTCTCCTCCTCCGGCACAGTGAGAACTCAGAGCAGCTCCTCGGGGTAAGGAGGTGATCAGATTCAGGAGTAGCTCTCCTTCATCAAGGAGAATCCCAAATCAAATGTCATTTCCATGGAATCTCAAAACTCCCAGCCTGTAAAACAGGAATGTTACTGCATTAAATCAATAAACACCGGTATTTAATGGGCATAATTAATATAAAATCAGAACTCTCAAAATACTGCTACAGTATTATTTTTGGCGCAGCAAATCTTGTACATTATTCTACCTTTTTATATCTATCATGACTTCTTTTTAGCTTTTAATTAATCAGCACATCATCAGACATCAATTAGTGCACCTGGAGTTATAATTTTAAATGCACATGTGCAGTAGTCATATTAATCATACTACATATTATTATTATTAGCACTGATGGTACAATGAAAGGCAGCCATTGCAGCTGTACATGGTGTGACACTAACACAGGACTGAAGTAACCTAGCATCAAAAGGAAACAAAGCTACGATTCATATTTAAAATTTACATTCAATTAATTAAGGCAGGAATAAACTACATTATTTAAAGGTTTAAAACAACCCATAACAGCAGCAAATGTAATTTAAAGTCAAGTTCACCTGTCAGCAAAGTAAAATACAGGCCGCCATGCTAACGCATCATCAGACAACATGGCTACGAGGCTAGTTAGCTGTGCTAGCTTAACTCAGCTAAACTCACCAAGACAGATTTCCAGCGCAGTTACTCCTGACAGACACGTTCCACGTTCCTCCTCTCCTCACTTTAACAGAGGTGAGGCCTGACAGTAATTATCTACATCTGCCTGTATCAGGATACCTGTCAATCAAAGCAGCCATGACCCTTTTCATATCACCTTTGTTATTGGTAAGGTAGGCTATATTCCTCTAAAATTCAAACCTCTGTGATAAAGTCCTTTTTTTTTTTTACCGGGTTGTTCATGTTTATAACCTCAATAAAACAACACTGAAGACATCATGCGGTGAAGATGTGATTTTTGTAGTCTGTTTTCAGCACATTGTTGTTTCAACGTATCAGACCCATGACAACAGCATCTCCCACCACATTATTGAGCAGTGTGTAAGACCAGTCAGATTCTCTGAGTGCCACAGTTCTCTTTTCTTAAGTCCTTAGAAATTCTACCTTACACCTTTCCTTCACCTCACATCTTCTTTCAAGGTCAAGAAAAACTGATTAGGAAAAGAGAAAATAGGGTATTTTCTTTAAGATTGAACTGCAACCTTGCTGTTCACTATGACACTATAAGCTTTTTAAGATTATGGACTAAGTTGGTATTTTCATTCACAGACATTCTAAAAGGTGGATGTAGCTACAGTGACGTGATCCATTAGTTTCTGAAGTCCCGTTTTGAAGCCTCGAGATTAGCATTCTCACCATCGCCATCGTGGTTTCAAAAAAACGGATGTGATGAGGAGGGGCGGGTCTGACTGTGACACCGCATGCTCATTGGCTGACGATTATCCACCATGGATAATCCTCCATTTTGAAAAATAGTATGACCAAGATTTACAAAATACATGTAATTTTTTATTCAGTTTGACCCAAAATGAGTGTCTGAGCCCATGAAATCATCAGGAAAGTGTTTACAGAGGTCAAGACAGGAAGTTGTTTTCATATAGACTTCTACAGGACCGGAAGTCTTTTTGCAACCACAGCTATCACCATCTAGTGGCCTTCAGACATCAGTCAGTGATCAAATACTATGAGTACTCAACCAGTCACAAATATTCAGCTTTGCAAGCCCCACCCCTAAAATTCCTGAGCTTTTACAAGGAACTAGCCCCTAGTCTGGAATTTTTGAGGGATAAACTTCCTTAATTTAGACTCTGATCCCTGGAATGAAGGAATTGAAGTTAATAGCCGGTTGAGTTCAAATGTTGTTTGTCTGTTGTTGTTGTTTGGTGGTGGAGAAATTTATGGGATGGAGGTCAGAGGTCACATAGACGTGGGGCATCATGTTCTTTTAAACAACCGGCAGAATCTCTTCCAAAAGATTTCTTTTTAGTTTTCTTCTCTGACTCCTTCATTTGGTGCTCTAAGTTATTGATTCTGCTCATTAAATCATCTGTGAATTTTCCCTTCTCTCCCATTTTCTCCTCCACGGTCTCCTTTAGCGTTCTTAAAGATGCCAGGAGGGAGGTCTTTTCCTGGTGCCATTTAGATCTTTCTTTCTCCAGGTCTTCCTGTGCCTTGATTGCTGCCGCTCTCATAGTTGATGTTGTCTCTCTCTGTTCAGCCAGGAGACATGTCCTCTCCTCC
Source organism: Paratilapia polleni (assembly GCA_015106735.1). Lineage (NCBI taxonomy): Eukaryota > Metazoa > Chordata > Actinopteri > Cichliformes > Cichlidae > Paratilapia > Paratilapia polleni. The sequence continues at coordinate 5,533 of VUQI01033246.1, read as the reverse complement.
TCCCCCTGGTGTTTTTCCTCTTCAAGTTGCCTTTGTACTTGGGACAGCTCCTCCTTAAGTCTCTTAGATTCCTCGACCTGTTGTGCTGTAAGATTTGCTTTTCTCTTTCAGTGTTGACAGCTGCTTCCAGTTGCTCAATTTTTAGTGAAGCATCTGCGTGTATCCTCGCATTTTTATACACCTCCGCACAAAAAAACTGCTCTTGCTTTTTCTGCCTCTTGTTTCTCAGTTTCAAGCATTGTTTTCAACTGCTCTTTTTCTTTCAGCAAGGCAGCCTTTCCTGCCTCTAGCTGTGTTATCTTTTATTCTTTATTGCCCAAGACTTCTCTAATCTCTTCATCAGAGGTCCCAGCAACATCCTGATGGGTTTCAGCAAATCCAGTGCTGGTGGTGACAGGCAGTTTGGGTACCACTGGACACTTGATGAGGGTTTCTGCAGGGGGCAGTCCCAAGGATGTGGACGGCTGCGGTTCTGCAGCTCGGGCAGGCTGGGGTGATCTGCAGCAGGCTACATTTTTTTTTTACTTTTGGAGGCAGCTTGTGCAGTGCTGCAGGTTTCAACTTGGGTGTGGCAAGATGCTGAAAGGCCACTGTTCCATACTTTATAAGTATTACTGTAGGAATCATGTTGAGTGCTGCTATACGCTGTACTTGCTGCAGTGTGTTGTTTACAGCAGGTAGTTCAAGCACTGTTTCAGACTGTACTTGTGTCTGTGCTGCTGGGGGTCTACAGCAGTCTGAAGTCGATTTGATGCAGGCTCCTGTTCTGGAGTTGCAGCTGGTACTAAAGACTCTATTGCAGACTCTGTAAGAGTCTCTGCAGGCTGCTGTCTTGGATCTCTGGTAGGATCCTGTCCTGGAGATACAGTAGGCTGCAGTTTTGGTGCTGTTCCAGGCTGTGCAGGGGTCGCTCTCTGCACTCCTTGATTTTCAGCAGGTAGTATTGATGCTGCCTGCACTGTAACAGACAGTTTGTGCATCTCAGGTTTTGACTCTCCACTTTGACTATTGGTCATTTGTTTCAGTTGCTCTTTCTTACTTAATAAAACAGACACTTCTTGTTGTAGTGCAGTTATCTGTTTGTTCTTATCTTCCAAAGCATAATGAAGCTCTGTCTCAGAGATCCATTGCAAATTATTTTGAAATTCGTTAAAATCACTACTGGGTTTTAAAGGCTGGACATTAGGCTCCACTTTGGCCTCAATGCCGGGTGGTGTGGGCACCATCTCTTCTTTTTTATAATCTTTTAGATTTTTGATTTTATGTCCTGTCAACTCTGTTATCTCTTGGATTAAGGCAGCCTTTTCTTCTTCAAGTCTGGTTATCATTTTTGCTTTATCAGCCAAGTGTTGAAGAAACTCTACTTCAGAGACCCCAGATTTACCCTCGGTGCTCTGATCGGTGTTTGTGTTACCACATACCAGTTTCAGAATTGGATGTACATCTTCTGTTGCTGGCTGCGGTGTAGACATCATTGCAGACTGTGTGTGGGTCTCTGAAGGCTGGGGTTGGGGGACTGTGGCAGGTTTTGCAGGGGTCACTGCAGGCTGTGATTTGTTACTCACTGTGTGCATCAACGGAAACCCAAACACAATGCTTTGTTTTGGTTTTGCTTTGCGTTTTTTTGGATTTGCTTTTCGGTCCATGGGTCATGTTTTCCTTCTTTCCCTGCTGTTTGTTCTTTTTAAACTAAATTCCCCTAACTGGAAAACCGTTTGCTCGTATCCTGGATTGTTTGGATACCTGTTCAGCCTGCTCCTTTGGAATAATCCCCTGTTGTTGCAATATTCTCTGGCAATTGTGTCAGTAATGATTGTCCTGCATTAAAGTCCCATCTGAAAACTGTAGCATTATTATTAATGAGAAATAAAAATATGAAATACATATTTATTAAACTGAAAAGCAAAGGCTACTACTGACTAGGTCTCATTACATCAACAAAATTACATCATATGAATACATCTGCAAGATGACTGCTTAAATTTAGATGTTTTATTGATGTAATTGAAGATATTTAATTTTACTGAAATTGTTTTGAATATTAGATTATTTATATAAATTTTCATCCATCCATCCATCTTTTCTTCTGCTTATCCTCTAGTCAAATTTAAAATAAACAATAAACAAGGATATGATTTCTGATCCACCCTTTACTCATGACATCTGGTTTGAACAAAAATAAAAAGCAAAGGCCAAAATGCCAGACTTCATCCATCCACCCATTACTCATGACATCAGAGGCCTGTACTACAAAGCAGGTCTTATCCAGGTAACTTCAGGGTTAACCCTGGGTTTTCTGTACTAAGAAGATGGTTCACTTATTACTGGGGTACATCGTCATGGTAACTTATGCTGCGAACTTAGTTAGGTTCCAGATTAGAGACCAACAAGTATGAAATCACCGCCCACTGACCAATCAAGTCAAGAAAATGGTGTCACTATTTCTGGAAGATCCTTCTGACCTCTGTGCACAGACAGTAGGAGGGTCTAAAGTTTTTTAATAGCGTTTAATGTCTTTGTGTTTCCCTGATGAGCATCAGTGAGAAATATAGAATCTTGGATGCAACTTTAGTCCTTTATTTTTTATTTCTTTTACCTTTTGACTGCAAACAATTTTAAAACAATTTTGTTGTTCTTTAAGCATTAATATATAAATCAGGACACCTATTTGTTCTTGTGGACTTTATATCAGTCGCAGGTAGACTAAGCTTCCATTTGAATTGTGTTTTTGTATTAATTCTTTACTTGGTCTCAGACCATTAAACACCATCAGGCCTGCAGCTGAAAGAGTAAAAACTAAAACTGTCTTATACAAATTTAGACATTAATTTAATGAAATACTTGATTATAACCCACCAGATTCCTGAGCATTAGTTTATAATATTTAATTGCAGTGTTCCATGAAAATTGAATGAAAAAGCTCAGGCAACAAATCTTCACTGGAATTTATTAAAATGTAAGAACTCTGTAACTTCAAGGAAAAAGACTGTAGAAGACTGAGTCCCTAACGGAAACCAATGGACAACTGGAAGGTGTACAAAAATCATTCAATTCAGTTCAATTTTATTTATATAGCACCAAATCACAACAACAGTCACGTCAAGGCGCTTTATATTTTAGGGTAAAGACCCTACAAATGCAGCTGAAAGAGTAAAAACTAAAACTGTCTTATACAAATTTAGACATTAATTTAATGAAATACTTGATTATAACTCATCACATTCTCCCATGTCTTAATGATGAAGTTGTGCCATTGAAAAGTCTGTCACACAACCTGCATTTTTGCATACTTCCTGCCTTCAAATACGCTAAACTTCATTATATAGCAGCTCTTTTCCAGTCTTACTAACAAAACGTTTAAAGCACTCACACATTCATTCAGCGCTTTTAACACTAAACTACTGTACAGAGCTTTTCCTCTCACACTGCTGATTTATCTGCAGAAGCTGTGTTCTTTCTGTATTATGTGTTAACCTCTTCATATTTTTCTAATATTATAGTTTACTCTTCCCTTGTAAAACCGGCCGCTCAGCTGCCGGTACACTAATCAGTGTGATTGGTCAGATGCTGCCAATGCCACCCCTTTCATGTGAACGCGCTCATACCTAGATCAGGAAACCCTGGGTTAACTTAACGAGTTGATAACCAGCTTTGTGTGACTGCTTATCGTGATCACTGATGTTAGGGTAAGTGAATCCAGATAACGGAAAGATACCCTGGGTATGTTGAACTCGCTTTGTAGTGCAGGGGCTTGGTTTGAACAAAAATAAACATTGAAGGCCAAACTCAATCCATCCATCCATCCATCCATCCATTTAAGATACAGAGACCACAGAATCTGACACCTCCACCCCTCAGCTGCAACCTCTTTGCTGTTTCTTCAAAATAGTAATTCCCAAACCACTGGGCGACATCATGTTGACTATGTTTCTCATTTATATACAGTCTACGCTGGTAACTACGCTGGCCCTGACTGGGCCAGATTATCCAATGGGCATTCTCTGCCTGTGCCCAGGGACCCATGTACAGTTGGGGGCCCATCCAAGAGGCAAATGTAAAAAAAAGTACCAGAACTGTATTCTCCTAAAGGTACAATAAGTCATTTTTTGAGGTTATCTAATATAAAAAAAGAATATTGTACTCATAGATATAGATTGATTAGTGTGCAATTACATCTTCCAACAAATTGATGGATTCTCAGAAACCTAGAATTAATCCATTAAAAATACATAGTAGTGGGCGCTGGTTTGTCGAAGCCGCCATGTTGCCCCGCCATCTTGAATGCAGTGGCCGAGATGGACATCTCCGTTTTGCCTAATCAGATTTTATGTATGTGGCTAAAGACTGGACACATACGTAATACACCAAGGCGGAGGAGAAGAGAACTCCTAACAAACTATAGCTTGATGACTAGATTTCACACCATACATGTGTGAAATTTTTTTTATCACTACCTGAGCATCAGTTTATAATATTTAATTGCAGTGTTCCATGAAAATTGAATGAAAAAGCTCAGGCAATAAATCTTCACTGGAATTTATTAAAACGTAAGAACTCTGTAACTTCAAGGAAAAAGACTGTAGAAGACTGAGTCCCTAACGGAAACCAATGGACAACTGGAAGGTGTCCAAAAATCATTCAATTCAATTCAGTTTTATTTAAATAGCGCCAAATCACAACAACAGTCGCCTCAAGGCACTTTATATTTAGGGTAAAGACCCTACAAATTAGACAGAAAACCCCAACAGTCAGACGACCCCCTATGAGCAAGCACTTGGCAACAGTGGGAAGGAAAAACTCCCTTTTAACAGGAAGAAACCTCCAGCAGAACCAGGCTCAGGGAGGGGCAGCCATCTGCCATGACTGGTTTTGGGGTGAGGGGAAACAGAAGAGAGCAGAGGTGTTAGTAGCAGTGGTCTTTGTTTTAGGTGAGGTCATCCACAACAATGAAAAACTGACCCGAAACTTTGTTACAGCTGCTACCACTTTCACTTTCACTGTTAACTATAACACAGTGGAAACCCCCGGGGGAAATTACCTCTAAAACCGCCTAACAGTTCTTTATGGGTTTCTCGTCTGATTTTTATTGAACTTCTTTGCTTTCAGTTTATCATCTCCTTGCTCCTTGTTGACTGCCAGAATGCAGAAAATTTTGTGTTAAGAAATTTTCTTTTGTAGTTTGTTCACTTTCTTTTTAAATCACAACTTTATGGTACCTTAACATAGTTTACAGAAATCACATAGTATGGTGCAGTATGCTAAGACAGCTGTCAGCCACTATATTAAAACCACCAGCTTCTTATTCTTTAGGTCTCCATAGCTGTCCCGTGGTATCAGTTCAGTTCAATTCAATTTTATTTATATACTGTCAAATCACAACAAGAGTCACCTCAAGGCAGAACCGGGCTGGGGGGGAGAGGAGCAGAAGAGAGCAGAGGGAGACAGGACAAAAGACACACTATGGGAGAGAGAAAGAGTTAATAATAGCTAATGATTAAATGCAAGTGGTGTATAAACACATGGAGAGTGAAAG
>VUQI01033245.1:19027-31428 GCA_015106735.1 Paratilapia polleni | reverse complement strand
CCCTGAACCATCCCTTAGCTGCAATAGGCCTAGGCTGCTGGGGGCTTCCCATGATGCACTGAGCACTTCCTCTTCTTCACTTCCTTTCACTCTCCATGTGTTTATACATCACTTGCATTTAATCATTAGTTATTGTTAACCCTGTCACATAGGTGTGCCTTTTTGTCCTGTCTCCCTCTACTCTCTTCTGTTTCCCCTCATCCCCAACCAGTTGCAGCAGATGACTGCCCCTCCCTGAACCTGGTTCTGCTGGAGGTTTCTTCCTGTTAAAAGGGAGTTTTTCGTTCCCACTGTTGCCACTGTCTAATATTGTAGGGTCGTTACCCTAAAATATAAAGCGCCTTGAGGTGACTGTTGTTGTGATTTGGCGCTATATAAATAAAATTGAATTGAATTGAATTGAATTGAATTGAATACTTTCTCCATACACACACACACACACACACACACACACACACACACCGGAGATTTGCCACTCCTTGCAATATTTCTGCGCAAAAAAACCCTCATATAAAACATTAACAACCACCTTCAAACCATATCCTCAAAGTACACTGAAAGAAGCCATTCACATTTACGGACAAAAACATGAATAGATGCGCACTATACTTTGTTGCACCCTTAATACGTCCATCCGGCCTATCACTGTCCCCACTCACACACACACACACACACACACACACACACACACACACACGCCAACTTCCCCTTAACTGCTGTTGTTGGACACAGCAAGCGGTGCATTCCCTGCTGCTCCTGTGAACTGCGGGTGTCATTAATATTTCATGTCGGGTGGAGAGACAGAAGCAGGGTGGTGCGAGCACTCTGAATGATTGTGACTGCTGCTAGAAATTTAGAAAATGGATTGCAGGGTGGGAAGAAGATGGCTCATTTTGCCAGAGTTCAACCATCTGTTTTATTCATGAATGTTTGAATGAGGTGTATTGCCTTTAATCAGAGTTTGTTTGAGTTTCATTCATGCTTAGTGCATGAGGCAAGAAGTAGTGAGGGGTTTTGGTGAAGGTGTTACTGCTAAGGGTGGCCCATGGGTGAAATAGAGGTGAAATGAGAAAGGTGGAGAAAAAAGGAAGGGAGGTGGATGAAAGACAGAAGGAGTGAAAGTAGCAACTGAAGAAGAGATGCAGAAGAATGTAAGAGCAGTAATGTTGGAGGGAGGGAAAGGAGGGAAGTAGGAAGGAAGAACCGGAAAAGGAAGTAAGTTAGTATTGGTGTAACAAGCTAATGCACTCTCCTTCTCATTTTCCTGGCCTGGCACTGGATGGCACAGGGTTGCATAATGTCTTGAGGGTGCTCAAAGGATACTGCAGGTGATCCATCTGCTCTGCAGCCTGAAAGGCACAGCTGGCTTCTGTCGAGAATGCTGTCGAGTGTCACATGTGGAAGCAGGGATGTGTTTTTTTTTTGTTTTTTTTCCTTCTCACAATGCTTCTGCGGGCTAATTGGCAGCCTAATTTTTGAGCTGCGATGCTGCTCTTGACCAGTTTGATTGGCAGCTGTGATGAAGAGAATTAGAAGTGATACAGCTCTGACATTATTAAGCTCTCTGCTATTAAAAAAAAAAAATGAAGCTCTCTGCTGAGCCTCAGCTCTGCAAATCCAACTTGTTATTTAACATCAAACTGAATCCCACTGTGAGGACAGTTTGGGCTAACTGAGGTTCACTCCTCACAATGTTTTGTCAGGAGATTGTGAATTCTTCATGATGATGATGATGATGATGATGATGATTCTGCTGTCAGGTTTATTATTTGTAGTCATTATGCAGTATTTTTAACACCAGAACCAACCATTAGTTGCAGGAATTAGCTCTTAATAACAGTAGAATACATAATTACTTCTTCTGCTACTAGTATAACAGCTTTATATCTACTACTACAGCAAAGCTGGTGTATTCATGGTATAAGAAGAAGTATGAGCTGTATTGGTAATAACTGTGAAAACAGTATTATTGTTATTATTAGGAGGGTTTTTTACACAAAGACGAGCATTGTGTTTGCAAATATATTACAGCTCTGTAGCAGATACAAATAGAATATTATGTTGTATAAATAATGAGTTGAATGGTTAATGTGTGATCTGCATGTGGCCTGCAGAGGAACTCAAACTGCAGCTGGTGGATTTAATGGAGTGTGTGACTGAGCTTGGCACGGGTGATCATCCACATTGGGAAATAATGTGGGTTTGTTTTGGTCACCTTCACTCTCACTCTCTTCTGATTTTCTTTCTTCTTACTAATTTCAGTCCCCTTCTGTGTCTTTCTCATTTCAAGCCAAAAATGTATTCATAATACAATTCTGTCACCAACAACTTTACAGCGCGACAGACGTGATGAATATAGATTAAAACCGGGGAGGAAAAACTTCTCTTCACAGCGCACAGCAGCAGGGGCTCGTGATCACTAGACTAAAAAAACAAGTACAGTTTTTGTTGAGTTTTCTGCTTCATCTCTTTCATCTATTTCACTAATTTAATCACTTTCTCCTCTTCTCTCTGTGCCGTGTTGGCTTTTCAAATCACAATTCAGTTTAAAACAGAAATGTGCAACTGTCTTTCTCGGATTGCTGTTACAAACATCACTGACAATTAGAAATGCACTTGACAGAATAAACCGTTCTTATTATGAATCAATAAATCTGACTGGAGAGAAAACGGTGAAAATTTCAACTTGCTCCATAATTCTCACAGGCTTGGATGAAAAGTACAACTGATTCAAATCGTTATTAAAGGACACCTACAGTAATATACTTTACTTTATTTCATGTCATAAATATAATGTTAGCATTTTGGATATAACACTGGTTATCCAATGTTTCCTTCCACAGTCATTGCTCCATGTGTAGCATGTCCAGCAGTGCAGGCAGTTTGGTTCACAAGCCTGCCCCTTAGCAGAATTCCAGAAACTGGCTAATGAGAGGAAAATGGAGTTTTATGGAGTGATTCCTTAAAAAGACAGGAGATAAAATGACTTGTTTCTGACAGAGGATCAACTGAGAGGCTGCACTGAGGGCCAGAATGAAATAAAAAAATGCAAACTTGCTCTCATGCATTCCCAGAATAAAACAAAAGAGCTGGAAATGGATGGATGGATGGAAATGAGCACATTAGGCCCCCTTAAAAAAAGTAAAATGAAAAGTTGCAGTTAAATATTTACAAATTTTACAAGATACAAAAAGATACCCAAGAGCTGGAAAATCACTTTTTAATTGATGTTATGAGTAAAATGTACACTTGTAGAAATCCATAGACAAATAAAGCATCAATATATTTTTTCCACTGTACCCATTAGAGGTGGGAATCACCAGAGAACGCACAATACGATATTGTCACAATACTTAACTCACAATACGATATTATTGCGATTTTTAAGCATTCTGCAATATACTGAGTATTGCGATACAATATATTGTGATTTATCACCTTTTTTTCAACTGCAAATTATTTCCATAAAGGTAAACTTTGTCAATAAGATAAAGTTCTTGGTTTGGTTCTTTCACTTCAGTCATTTTTATTGCTGACAAACTGAACTGTTTGTAATACAGTCTAGTCCAACTTAAGTGAATGCAAACATGTGGGGACTGCTGTACTATTACAGGTATTTTGAACAGTGCAATTTGCAAAAGTTGTGCAGCCCCTTCAGCAATTGAAGAATTTGGAAGTAATTTACTGTTAAATGGACAAACGTTGCAATCCTATCACATACCTCGGTTCCAGCGTCTTGAGCATGTAAGAAAATCCCTCATTTTCCACAATGTTGTATGGACACCGGTCTTTGCACGTAAAGTAGGTGATCCATTGTGGGGTTTTTTTGTGTTTTTTTTGGCTCGCTCTGAATTGGGAGGTAGCTTTGTTAAGTTAAGAGTATCCAGTGTTGGTTGGTTTTTCAGTTGATTTAGAGTTAGCTTTGCCATCCTCGACTAATGTTATCCTCAGGATGGTGGCCCTCATGTTCGTAGTATTCCCAGAGTATTTGACTTTCATACGACACTCCTTGCAAATCCCATGTGTCACATCCGTCTCCTTTGTCCCATCCTTGTTAAAAAAAAAAAAATCCAAAACAGGACCATACGTTTGATTTAAAGGCGGGAGATGCTATAGCGATACTATGCTATATCGTTTTTTTCCCCCACCCCTGATATACGAAAGTGCATCTTTCTAACAGAGCCTGGAATGCTAGTGTCAAAGCAATGGGCAATGAGCAAATTGCTTCATATGTGGACAGGCATTTAGTCTTATAACTTGTTTTTGAAAAAAGTTAATTAATGTTGTTCATTTTCTCCCATATTAACATTGTTTTTTCTGTTGAATTCTCTGTGAAGTGAAGAAAAAGAGCTGAGTGTGTGTGTGTGTGTGTGTGTGTGTGTGTGTGTGTTTGCATGTGTGCACATCTCCGTGTGCATGTGGTGTCTCTGACAGAAGTGGGTTACCCTCAGCTAAGAACAAAGCAGGGAGTTTGGCACTTTGATTGGTGATGGCAAAGGCAAACGGGGATGATTACAAGCTCACGGTGGCTCTCTGGCAGAGTCAAACCAGAGTCACAGAGAGCTCCCTGGGAGGCCGGTGAAAACTGATTTGGCCAATTACCAGTACCACATAATAAAAACTGTAATCATAGTCGCATCATAATTCACCATTACTGCTTATTAAGATAGAAGATGTCTGTGAAAAATGACCCTGCTGTGAAAAAATGTACATTACTGTGGAGACAAAAACTCTAATCAAGATTTAAGAAGCTGAGGTGCCGTTCAGCATTGGAGGTAATTACACCTTGATTAAACACCAGATAGGTGAGTGTGAGTGAGTATGTAGGGACATTTGTTTCACAGTGGAAGTAGGCTTGGAGAAGTCTAATTCCGCATTGAAATAACAATTTGTCTCAAAATTGAGGTATTAGTGCACTTAAAAGGTGCTTTTTTCCACTGATTTAAAGGTTACCAGCACGTGGCAAATCTTCCTACTGTTCCAAAACGGTGCTATTACCTGATTCCTGCTAAGACGTTAACAAGTACAATCCTCCTGAGCCAAATCATGTAGTTTTTTTTAAGGATGTTGACAAAATGCACTGCTTTTAAAAAGTGATGCTGCAGTTCAGAAAGAGGTCCTGTCACAGCAAAGTGAGGTAAGAGCTTTTCAGCATATTAAGCGCATACACTAAAAACCATGTAATTACCTCTAAGTAATGTATGTTTGATGTTGCTTAGCCTATTACCCGACAAACCTACCTTGATGTCACCCATTGGTTTTGGCATTTTGTAGCCAAAAAGTGACAAGAAGTGACCATATATGAACCAGAGGTTGGAGTCATGCCCAATGACAGCTGGGATAGGCAACCCTGAACTGGATAAACAGTTAAGAAAATGGATGGATGGACCATGCTGTCCGTAACACCCACACTGCCATTAATGCTTAACATCATTATTCCAGCTAGACACAGCATGGCTGTTTTCAGCTCTGCCGTCGTGCACCTCATGTGGATTTTTCCTCATGAGGTGCACGCATTTGTATTTGTGTAAATACAAATCATAAATCTGACTTTGCGAGCGCAACACAACACAAATTGACTGTCACTGAAGTTTCTCTGGACTCTCTTGCTGTTCTTTTAAGGCATCACTTGTTCAAACACACAGACTAACCTATAATTAGACTGTAGGATTAACATGAATTTTCTCTTTGGGGTAGATTGCAGAAGATTGCGTGATCATTACACTGGATTCAGCCTGGCACCCAATGCTAGTACGAGTGGGAGTGAAAGCTCTCTGGTTTTGTTGACTCCTTTGTTTTGCGCTCAGTAAATATCTGTTTTTACTCCTGTTTCTCTCCTTGATCTCTTTCCTGCTCATTCTGCAGGGTGCAGGACTGATTGCATGTCAAAAAACTATTGTAATTATCTGGCATACACAAAGATGGGAGGGATTACATGTTGGATTACACATTAAAAATAGCCCTTTCCACTTTGCATGCTTCTCTGTCTCTGTTTCTAATCTGACTGTTGTCTGAATAATGCTGTTAATCCACAGCAGCTCCTGAAGAAAGCAACAAAATCCTCATTTCAGCGTTAATGAACGATAATTATTACAGACGGAGTCCTTCGGGCGAGTTTGTAATTAAAAGGCAACACATACACACACAGGCGCGCAAACAGTAAACAAGTCAGTATTGTACACACTCCTCCAGAACTAAACAAACAGGCTGCGGGAGTCTTCTGGGGTGAAGTAACAGGATTGATTTTATATTTACACCTTCTTTTTTTTTCCAGAAAACCTTATTCTTAACCCCTGTCTCAAGACATGTCTTAGTTTTTCAGTGCAGAGGAATTTGAAACATGGGTCGTGTCTCCCTGGGGGAGTGCAGGAGGTAGAAGGGACAAATGTCTGGCCCACTCACTGATACAGTTGGCAGTTGGAACTGCAGCAGAGGCTGAAACAGCTCATAGAGGCAATTTAAGGTACTTATGCTCTCTCCTTTCTGAGTCATACCTCCATCAAGTCTGAACACACAGACATGCACATACACAATTTTAAATTGTGAATAATTATCCATAAAATGCCTTAAAAAGAAAAAGATGCTCTGCATAAAAATCATCTTGTTTTATTCAGTTTCTAAGTAATCCAGTGGCTGTCTATAAATCCACGGATGCATTACAAGCAGAAATAGCTCGGCCTACTCATTGTCCTCCTAGAAGCACTTCTCGTAGCTCGGCAGCCACCTTAAAACACTTCCAGGCAGTTATTTTGAAACCTATAACTAAATGAATGAGGAGAAAGCCATAACTTATACAGAATCACTAGTAAAATCCAAAGAAAACTGCTTCAAAATTTTGCAGAGTTCACCAGATAATTAGGTTTAAAAACCTTTTCTTTTTTTTTCTTCCCCCCCATGCAAGCTGAACGTCTGCTATGCATGTGTACAGTTTTACAACATTATGGATTAACGGCTAAATCCAGAGCGCCAACATTACATTTTGGCTTTTCTGCACCTTATACTTCATCCTGCTCCATAGTGTTTTATACTTTGTTAAGCAGTGTTGACTTTATTGAGTTATGCTGTAAAATAAGCCCATTGTCCCCATATGGGGACATACTTAAAAAAAAAGTATGTAAATACGTAACAAAGTAACAACTTCTTGTTCAAAGAGGAAGATTAGTTGATATGCTTATCAGGTCGAACTAATCACAAATAGCTAGGAGAAATTAAAAATCCATGACAAACAAGAGCTTGGGTCTCAATAGGTTAAGAAGTACACGGATCTGTACTACCATAAAAGGAGAGCTGTATGTCTGTCATCACAGAGTTAAAGCTGACGTGGATCTCTACTGTGCACATGCACAACAACAAGATTAGCCAGTATTGCCCTGTTCCGGCTGTTGATTGGCAGGGGCAGGACAACCACTGTCTTTATGTTTAGTTAATAGTACTTCCTTGGATCTAAACTGTAGCTTGACACGGACCTTCCCAGAATTGTAACTACACCTCAGCAACTGCAGTAGATCAGTTTGTTTGTAAAATGGAGTCTAAACACAGTATATTGATTGAAACAAGGATAACACCTCAGTTAAACAAACTGTAATAGGCTGTAATTGAATCTAGCTTGCTCATTACCAATAGAGCAGCTAGCGTTCTTTCTCATTTTCAAAGCTCTGACAGTATGTGTATAGACTCAGTTGATTCTGAGGTCTTCTCCCCTTTCCTGTGTTTCAGTAACTGTTGTGCAAGATTTAATAGCTCCAAGTCCAAAGTGAACCTCTAAGTTTCATTCATGATGGCTGAGCAACACCACAGATGGGTATAAATCTGACCAATGAAAACTCCTTCTACCGGGGATTCAACACAGTACTGTAAATGACGCTTGAGTGTGTCAGAATTTCATCCTTAGATTTATATTCTTTGAGGGCCATGTCACCTCCTTATACAGTGTCTCTGTCATCCTTTTAATGTTTGTATAAACAGTCATCGGAGGAGGACCCACAGTGTCAGACACTGAAAACCTCTGCACCAGCATCTGCTAATACTACAAAGCATACAACCTGCTAATGCTGACAGTGCATTATCCTGGCAGTTACTATGCAAGAGCTTAATGTGTTTTACTGAGTGTGCTGGAACATCAACAAGTTGTGACTCACGTTTACTCAAGTTTAATTCGGCCTGTGGACTGCGGCCTACACTTTTGAAACTGTGCCTCACTTTTCAGACTTACCGCACACTGAAACCACAGTAAGTGGTAGAGGTTTAAAACTGGGACTTTGCACCATTGTTGTGGTTTTAACGACTGAGTTGCACTTCTTTAATGAGGTATTACTTCTCTGATTTTAATGCTTCGGTAGGCTAGATTTGTAGGAAAGAAATATACCTGTGTCATTAACCCAAATCACAGTGAGGCTGCAGGACAGAAGCCCATCCCATTCCTCTGATTGGGAGGACATAGATTAAGTGTTTGGCCAAATGAAATCCTCAGTTAAGAGGTGCGGATGCTGGAGGTAAATCTCAGCACAGGGAGTGAAATCAAACGGAGCAGCTCTTAAACAGAAGAGCATCCTGTCAGGAGGAAGTAGAACTCACTAAAATCAAATCTTTAATTTTGTTGGTAATGAAATAAGAGAAGTGGCAGTGGTGCCTTTTATTTATGATCTAAACCACTGAGTGAAAAAAAGAACAGCTAAAAACTCAAACTGCTTTTTCATGTCCGCTCCCTGGCAGTCAATTTGAATGCCCCTGTAAGAGAGACGTGTGTGTGTGTGTTTTATATGTTGCTCTGACAGTAGTTTAGCTGCTGTTCACTTTTCATAACCTTATTTTCTTACACCCTAGAACAGAATCCATCATGCAGACTGACTTTCTACCTGTGTGAGCCTGTGTTTTTACTAGGGGGATCACGTCTCACAGCAGTATTAAGTGTAAGACTTTTGAGTTCTGAAATGTTTTCTTTTCAAAGGAGGATGAATGTTGCCTTTTTTATATTAAACTCAAATACACGCAGTGTCGCTGAAGCTTTAGTTTTAAGCACAGAAATATTTAGAAGAAGGTAGTTCTTTTTTTCTGCAAGTCTTTGAGAATTTTCCTTATTCGGGCTGTCTCTGTGTCTTTTGTCTCATTGTGTAATCCCAGACTGACTCCATGATGTTGAGATCAGAGCTCTGTGGGGACCATAGCATCTGTTGCAGGACTCCTTGTTCTTTACTTCTTTATAACTCTGGCTGTATGTTTGGGCTCATTGTCCCTCTGTACAATGAATTTGGGACGATCAGAGTGCTTCCTGATGGAACTACTTGATCACTCTGAATCTAAACAATGCCTAAAACGATGGCATAGTACTATACATCAAGATGCTGAATATACAAGTTTCCGCCAGTTGCCACACTCCCAACAGAAAGCCTAGATTACACCAAAGTGTAGTGTTGAAACTTCATATAATAAACAGCTGTCTTTTTGTGAGACTGTTGTAGGGGGCGAATCCACCACGTCATTTTTCATTTAAAATTAAAAGTGGTGTAAGGGTTAGGATTATGATGAAATCACCTTCATTTTTGCATTACAGTTTTACTGTTAACCACCTAAGATCTAGGTCGTCATCAATGATGACCCCAACCCTAACTCTAACCCAAACTCCAACCCTAAACAATATGAATATATAATTTTTACTTTTATGAAATTGTTCTCCCGAGTCTCAGGAAATAAAGAAAATAATCATTCTATCTGACACACACCAAAACCCATTCATAGTTTTTTACAAACAAAGTCCATTTTGCCTTTCTCCAAAATATAGGGTTAGATTTATCACCTATGATGACTTTGTTGAATTGTTTTTTGTTTTTTCATGTGATGGATTGCTTTTTGAAGATGGAGATGGATGAGAAAGGATTTATATTTAATGAAACAGCCACTTATTGTGGAAGATGATCAAAGGTCACACTTTGATCATCACCTCATTGTCCATTTAATATAAAAACTGCCGTCAGGGAATCACCTTGGCCAACACTACTGCATCCAATAGAAATACATTGCCAGTAATATTCAGTGAAAGCGAAATGTCATTTTTACTGATGGTATATTTAGCCAGGACGAGCTGACCTCCAGTGACAGTGGAAATACTGGCATTTTAACGTAGCACAATGGAAAGCCTTTGAATTTGCATTCATTTAGCAAACCATAAAAGCAACATAGTTTCAGTGCTGGCTCAGTCCAGCAGTGAAATAGCCATAAATAGTGATGATAAACCACATCTGTGTGTAAATGAGCCAGCCAGAGACACTCAGGCTCATTTCCAAACAGCAGATTTCACCTTTTCACTATGTTGAGAGAAAACCTCCAAAACTTTAAATATTAAGAATGATGCATACATTTTTTTTTTTAGAGAAGAATAGAAGGTGTGTCACAAACATCTTTCTTCCTATTGCCCTTCACAGGCCGCTGTGGGGGTTATTACATTACAAAGTATTTCCGTTAACTGTCCATTACAAGGTAATGCAGAAGGTGTATGTGGCCTCATTGTCTGCTGGGATCGATAAGGATGGTTTATGGCCCCATGCAGTGAGACACTATTGATCCTAAGATCACTTGATGACCTTGATGTACAGTCAGAAGTCATGAATGATGTTGGCAGGCAGGCCAAACATTCCACAAAACCTTAAGGCACATAAATTAAGCTCCAGTTTTATCACAGCTGCAATTAAGCAAAGCTGTACCAGTGTACCCTTTGTCAACAATGTTAAGAATGAGTTCTTCATTCAGGGGAAAAATGCAAATTTGGATTATTTAATGTGTAAAACACAAAAATACATGCAGAGAGTAAGAATGATGCACATGTAATAACCAAACATTTGGTGGCAGAAACTGCAGAGTAATGGTTAGTGATGCTAATGACCTTCTCGCTGACAATTAAGAGACTGAATTTTCAGCAGTATTGTTTTTGTTTATTATCTAATAAACCACCGGTTAATTTGCTTAATGAACCAATTAAAGGTTTGAGCTATAAAACATCAGAAAATAGTGAAACATTCCTTTTCTAAGCCTGGGGTAGCATCTTCAGTTTGCTTTTTTTTTTACTGGTCCAAATACTAAAGATATCTGAGAATCAGTCAGTGTTCTGCAATAATTTGGGCTGAGTCAGTTTTGAAAATAGCACATTATGCAGTAGGCTGAACGTTTCAGCTCTTTCTTTGCTTACTGCACCTGAAACTTATAGACAAGAACCATAGTTGTTTAGCAGTTTTTGGTTTGATCCTACCACAAAGCGACACCAAAGTAGTATAATTGTCTCATTCTCATTCATGCTCTGTATTGGTTTTGATCGCGCTCAGTGGGGAGGATGGATCCATTTTTGACTGCAAGTGGAAAGTCTGCACACGCGTCTTATCTTCCACACAGTGTCATTTATTGCAAGTTTGACGTTGGATGTGCAATGTGATGCCTTCTGTGAATAAGTGTCTGCATGCTGTAAAGTAACTGCATATATTTCTCTCTGTTCTTCACATATCTCTTTCTCTCTCCTTGAAGTTAATGCCCTCTGTATCAAATTGATTCATAAGATCAGATCACATTTCCCTTGACTTTTTGGCTAATGGGCTTTTTGTAGATCTCCTGATTGGGACAGCAAGTGAAATATTTGTGTGTGCACAAAGAGAAGTCAAGGTTAACCTTTGATACCCCATCTTATTCCAAATAGCTATATTTTCTCCCCATTTATCTGATGAAGACAATGTACAGTACCTTCCAGATTTGCACATACAGCTCCAGGCTGCACTCTTTAGCCGTTACCTTCCCTGACGTGTCCCCTTGTAGCAGCATTTGTGTGACTAAGCAGAAACAGTTCAGTGGTATAATGATTGATATCTGATACTTCTGTGTCTCATTAAATGCCTTCCGAGAAATATTTCTCTCCAAGAGGTAAGATCGTCTGTCTTAAGTGGATTGGACCTGAGCTCCCCTTTGTTTTTGCTCTTTCTCATCCTGTATTTTGCTCCCTTTCTACTTCATTGTTCTTGCTATTTATGTGCATGTGTTATTGCACTGGTGTTAAGTTTTGTTTTATGTATTATTCTGTGATATCAGCAGAACTACTGAT
The DNA here is from genome assembly GCA_015106735.1 of Paratilapia polleni. Lineage (NCBI taxonomy): Eukaryota > Metazoa > Chordata > Actinopteri > Cichliformes > Cichlidae > Paratilapia > Paratilapia polleni. The sequence goes on along the minus strand of VUQI01033245.1, from coordinate 19,352 downwards.
CTTTACCATCTAGATCCCCCTCCATATATTTGCATACTCATGAAAAACCTTTGAATCGTGGTGTGACGATGCAAAGCTGCAGAGGGACGTGATAGGAACGACGTATTTGAAGAAGCACTCTACAAAAGTTGAATTTGATTATAAAAGTTGGTTGGCAAAGAAAAAAAAAGAGAGAAACTTTTAAAATACCAATCAAAAGTGTTCATTTCAGTGGAATATTTCTTTGTTTTCTCACAAGAACTGAGTGTGTGCATCTCAGAGTAAAAACCCCATTTGTATTACCTAACACTTGAAAGGTCTGCAGCTTTGCAGCATGCTCTTTTAA
>VUQI01033245.1:8796-19007 GCA_015106735.1 Paratilapia polleni | reverse complement strand
TAAAAAAAAAATTTTGAATTTTTTTTTTTTTTCCCCTTTTTTTTTCCCCCCCCCCCCCCCCCCTCTCTTTTTCCCACTCTTCCCCTCTCCATTTTTTTTTTCTTTGTGCAAAGTTGATCAAAGTATGTTTGAGAACTCCATTGCCCAGCAGCAGAGTCCTCAGACCTCGAGGTCAGGTCCGCTCTCGACCCGGCGCTCTGCAGCAACAGCTAATTCCAACCCGGGGTCCAGCTGCGTCGACTCGCCGTCCTCCGGAGGACAACAACGGCTGAAAAACGCCATTAACCTGGGCAAGGCAGTCGGGGCAAAGGTTAGTACGACACAAGCAGAAACTGAAAATTGAGCTCTGCAGGTTCTGTATTCCTTTACCCTTTGAAATAAGGTCATATAGTGTGACTTATTAAAAGGAAAGCAGGTTTAAGCTTTATTATTGTTTCGTCTAAGCAGGTAAACATTTGAATCAAAGCTACCCACGTAGGTTAAATGTTTCTTTTCCTTATGTCTTCCTTCCTTCTTTGTCTTTCTCTTTTTCAGGTCAATGACTTGTTAAGAAGAAAAGAGCCCAGCAACCTCGGGGACATTGGGGTCACTGAGGTCAACAAGAATGTTGGTGCAGTGTGGAGCTGCATGGACCAACTCAGCCAGACTGCTGCCAGCAGGTATGCGCACACACATTCACACATAAAACATGTATCTCTTCTTTAATCCTAATACTGAACAAATTGTTTACCCAAAATAATTAGCAGACTTGGATGTCAAAAGATTTTGGGGTGAATATGTGAAAATCAGAAACTTCTCCACACATTTAATTAATTAATAAAACCACTGACAGAAATTATCTTAATTTATTCAAAAATATTCCATTACCTATACTGAGCAGAGAACGTATCTATCACTGTAGAATTGGGCTCTGGGTCAGAAAAGGTGAATAATTTAAGATTTTTCCTGTGAAATGTGGTTTTAAATTAATAATGATACATCAAAGGCGCCTGGGAGACGCCTGGAATTGAATAAGCCAGTTTTTCACTCTGAAGTTTTCACTTTCTTTATATGTCAGTTTAATATGTTTATGTACTTACACACATACTTTGGAGGATTTGTTCTTCGGGCATTCATCTGTTGTCTCTCACCCTGAAGACTGGCTGAGTAAAAGTCATTTTTCAGCAGCGCAGGCTGCATTTGTCTCCATTTGCTGCACCCACAACGGATTTAGCTTCATTTACCAGCGATCTAAAGATTGTTCTGGACCACCAACTGCTTCAGCAGAGTCTTTTACGTAATAGCTGACTCACTTGTTATTGTTGAAACATAAATGCATGAGAGGAGGTGTGCAGAGCCTTCCCTTCTTCCTCAGACGATGAAAAACCTGCAAAACCTGCGACCTCCTTAATAAGGTTTTATTTTCTCTTGCATATTTACTGTTAATGATGCACCTTTGCAACAAAAAGGTGGATTTTCTGTTCCCAGACAGCCCAGCAGTGCTTATTGAGCTCCCTGTCTGTGTCCCCCTGTCAGCTCTAGTGAAAGGTCATGCAGCAGTAATAATTTCTCATCACTGTGCACTGTGTTTACATGATTACCTACTGATCCTGTCTGGAACAGCTTGAGAATTTAGTGTGTTTTTGTAAATGCTTTCATTGCGCTCAATGAGGAGCTAATTAGAGCTGTGACGAGCAGTGAAAGTAGATTTAAGTTCTTGCTGCTGCTCTCCAGCCGCCATCCTCCTCCATCACTCAACATGTTCTTATTAGTAGGCAAGAGCAGATTTGGAGTCTGAGTCATCCTGCCAGGTTTCATTCTTCTATCAGTGGCACTGAAGCAGTATGCAAACTTTGGATGGCCTTTGTTCAACAAAGTCTTATTCAGTTAAAATATTAAACAATTCAGGGTTCTTTGATGTAACAAACAATCCCTGACAGAATTCTATTATTCTGCAAAAATCACAATGGGGCCATCAGCCAATTAGCTGTCAATTATTCTTGACATGTTTAGTCATAGTCCCGCCCAGTATTTTGATGTGTACTGACTGCTGCTGCTGCTCTGAACAAATCTTACTGTAATTTATAGATTTGCCTACTGTATGTGTAGTACTACGTATTCTTTATTTAATCATTGCTTCCTTAGTTATTACAAACCTTAGTATCAGTGTTTCTGCCTGTATGTGGCCTCTGTGACTTATCACCTGTTTTTCCTTCAGAAATTGAATTGCACTCAGAATTAGAACAACAATATGGTTTCGGGGAAAATGGGAACACTAAACTAGCTCTAGTAGATTTTGTAGAAAAAATATCTGACAGTATAGAAAGAAAAGAACATCTAGTTGCAATATTTCTGGACTTACAAAAAGCATTTGACACCGTTGACCACAGATTATTGAATAAGTTAGAAATGTATGGAGTAAGAGGGACTGCACAGAGCTGGTTAACCAGTTATTTAGAAGATTGGTATCAGTATATCTATGTAAATGATACAAACTCACAACTATTAAGTTATTATTGTTTGCTGATGATACTACTGTGTTTGGTAGTGGGGAAAATCTGGATCAACTCCTGGATACTGTAGAAAAAGAATTTGATACAGTTAAGAAATGGTTTAATATGAATAGGTTGTCATTAAATTTAACAAAATTCATAATATTTGGGTAAACTCAGGATAAATGATACTGAAATTGAAAATGTATCCAAAATTAAATTCTTAGGTGTATTTTTAGATTGTAAATTAAGTTGGAAACCTCACATAAAACACATAACAAAAATTTCTAAGACAATCGCAAAGAACTTGTAAATCTGGATTCTCTTTACACACTGTACTTCTCACTCATAGTTCCATACTTGACCTATGGTGTGGACGTATGGGGAAACGCATATAAAATGATCACCAGCTCAATATTTCTATTACAAACGAAAGCCATAATAATACTGTGCAGAGCGAATGACTACGATTCCACTACCCCACTGTTCATTCTGTTGAATACGTTAAAATTTCATGAATTAAGAGATTTCAAAATTATGCAGATTATGTACAAAGTAAAAAAAAAAAAAAACAATTACCTTCAGGTGTCCAGAATTTGTTCCAGTTGAGAACAACCAATTATGAATTAAGAGGAATATTTCTTTTTAAAAAACCTAAGATAAGAACCAATAATAAAAATAATTTTCTGTTACTGGAATAAATTTATGGAATAATGCTAATGATGATTTGAAGCTATGTGGCACTTTTGTCAAGTTTAAATATTTGTTAAAAAAAAACATGTTAATTAAGAAATATATAGATATTTGATTTATTTGAAATTAATGTAATTTTGAAATACTGTTTTCTGTTACATTGTCACTTTGTGGTTGGCTGAACATTGTATTATGTATGAGGGGTAGGCACATATAAACTGTTGCTTCTGCCTACACCCTTTCTTCCTGAAATATAAATTTTAGCTGTTCTCTGCCACACCCCCCCCCTTTTTTTTTTTTTTTTAGAAAATACTGCTTGTTTTACTATGACAGAAGTCAATCAATCAAAATGTATGGCTTCCCGTGCTCATCATCTTAATTTAGCATGCTAACATTTGGTGTTTAGCACAAATCCCCAATGGCATTCAAAACCAAAAGAAGCGATGGAGGAAACTTAAAGGAGTCAACAAAGTGACAGATTAAGAATTAATCATATGAGAATCACAGGTGTTTATAGATAATCACATGGTCAGAATAGCTGTTGCCAGCATTGCTGAATCAACCGGCCTACTCTCTTTCTCTTCTCTTTTTTTTTTTTTTTGGCACATTAATGTGCCAACTATTTTGGATGCCTGGCCCACACATTTATATTTTGTATGTGTGTATTTGTATGCAAGCATGGAATCACATTAGAGACTAGCCGATTGCTTATATCCTCCAAATTGCTTTTTTGACACCACATGAAAAATCACCCAAATCGCTTACACAGATGGAAGACAAAATTAGGCTAGTGTGACAAATACCAAAGCAAACCAAACACTTGTGCTAAAAATTAATATGAACTTAATCTTAATAATGCTAAAAGCAAGTAAAACTAGAAGAGTACAGTTTAAATATTCAAGTCCATTATTTTAGATTGCTGACAAAACAATGGCTCACTGATAGGATCAGAGAAAGGAAAGAAAGATAATCACATTCTTGTTAAACTTATCTTTATGCAAAAATAAACCATGCATTCTAAATCTGTTTTTAAACACAGTCACACATTTCTGCAAACAGAAAATCTTATGAAGTGTTTGGTAATTTTATAATGACTATGAAGAGCTGACTCAGCTGCAATTGGCCCTTTTCAACAAATTTTGAGCACAGAAAGCAATCTGGAAGGTTAACAGTTTTAAAATAAAGTGCCCTGTTTAATAGTTAGTAACAAATCATTTTTCTTATTGATGGTTTGAACTCTACCACCCACCATCAACAGACACCTTGCCTGCATCATGTCAAACCTGGGAAATATTGACATTTTACACTGTGTCATCACACATATCATTTATTTAACAAAAACTAAGCCTAAAAGCAGAAGCATTGTGTGAAAAACTAAGTATGATTCAATAGCTTGCAGAACCTTTGTTAGCAGCAATCTTTTGTATGACTTTATCAGTCTCTCGCATCATTGTGGAGTAATTTTGGTCCACTCTTCCTTACAGCATTCCTTCAGTTCATTGAGGTTTGCAGGCATTCATTTATGCACGGCTCTCTTAAGGTGCTGCCACAGCATTTCAGTCAGGTTGAGGTCTGGACCTTAACTGGGACATTCTGTTATAGATGTGCTGCTGTGCTTGGGATCATTGTCATGTTGCATGCCCCAGTTTCGGCCAATCTTTAGCTGTTGGACAGATGGCCTCACTTTTGACTCTAGAATACTTTGGTATAGAGAGGAGTTTATGGTCGACTCAAAGACTGCAAGGATCCCAGGTCCTGTGGCTCCAAAACAAGCCCAAATCATCACCCCTTCACCACTGTGCTTGACAATTTGTATGAGGTGTTTGTGCTGATATGCTGTGTTTGGTTTTTGCCAAACGTGGTGCTGTGCATTATGGCCAAACATCTCCACTTGGTCTTGTCTGTCCAAAGGACATTGTTCCAGAAGTCGTGTGGTTTCTTCAGACAGAACTTAATGCAAACCTAAGCCATGCTGCCATGCTATTTTTAGAGAGTAGAGGCTTTCTCCTGGCAACCCTTTCAAACAAGCCATACTTGTTCAGTCTTTTTCTAATTGTACTGTCATGAACTTTAATATTTAACATACTAACTGAGGCCTGTAGAGTCTGAGATGTAGCTCTTGGATTTTTTGTAGTTTCTCTGAGCATTGCACAGTCAGACCTTGAGGTGAATTTGCTGGGATGTCCATTCCGGGGAAGATTGGCAACTGTCCTGAATGTTTTCCACTTGTGAATAATCTTTCTCACTAATCTTCTCACTTTTTTCTCACATTTGGAAATGGCCTTATAACCCTTCCCAGATTGATGGGCTTTTACAGAGGTGGTCACACTTGCTGATGAACATCGAATTAAGTGCTTTTGACTGTCAGCACCTGGCCACTCCTTACTCTCTTGATTCCTATTGAAGCAGTAAAGGTGTACTTAGCTTTTCACACACTGTTTCTGCATTTTGGCATAGTTTTTTGTTAAATAAATCATGGCATGGTATAATATGTCATGTGTTACTGTTCATCAGAGGTTGTATTTAAATAATTTTAAGACCTGCTAAGAAGCAGATGATTTTTCAAAATTATTTCCTGATACATAAAACCTTAGAATTGAAAGAGGGTGTACTTTCTTTTTACCATATGTATAAAAAGGCTGTGCTGAAACAATTCACCCATCAAGCACATACTTACAAGTAAAAGTTGCCATCCTTGATCTATTTGGTTACTTTTTCCTTTCAAATTCAATGTGTGTAGTCAAAACAGTGATTCACAAATTTCAAACTGCAGTCTACAAGATTAGAATGGAAACACCAAACTGTATAGTACAACATGTACCCATTCTACTGCTTGAATGATATCACAAATTTAAGCTGCTCCTTCTCCCTACACCCATTCTTTTCGCTCTGACATAGTATAATAAAGTTCTGAGTACATAGCATGTTATGATTTCATTACAGTGAATTCAGTGCAAGCCAGTGGAGGATGGAATTTGAAACTTTCTGTGAATGTATCCCAGTCCTCCCCAATCTTGTGTGCCAGTATTTTTTTTATTTTTTTTTACACTTCCAAGAATAGTGTATTTTCCATTTCATTTGTTCGACTGTTGATCTGTAAAGGCTGGTTAATGTGTCATGCAAGAACACTGGCTAGTGCGCTCATGATCAAAATCGAAAATTGTGGCTATAATGCCTCCATCCAGGCTTAAACGAGCGAAAGGGGAGTGTTGGCTGGCAGATTCTGCAGGGGCTCTGTGGCAGTTTTAGACCATTTGTTGCAGCCAGCTGATATTTTAAAAGGGCCAATTAAATTAGCCCTGAAATGAAAAGAGCTGTAATTTTAACACTGGTAATTCTTGGGAAACATTGAGGGGGGTCAATTGGGAAAGGTGTTGAAAAAGTATAAACAAAGTTAATCTGTTTACACCTGAAGTACCAACATACAATAGAGGAATACGCTATCAGCATAGAATTATATTACAGTAGTCCAAGTCCATTTGGCATTTAGATAACCATTAGAGTCTAACATTTAACTTGTTAGCAGCTGATAAGAAGCACACATTACATCAACCCCTATAACTATGGTTAATAATATTAATTACATATTCACACAAGGTTTCATGGCTTAGATGATTATTATCTGTCTCTGTCAGTATGTTGGCATATTTTTGATACAGTATATAGCAAACTTGTTCAATGATGTCCCCCCTTTTTCTTTGCTCACATTTTGGATTTGTGTTTACTAAGCATACAGTACATGAAAGAATTCTTTACTTAGCAACCATTAAAACTAGCATAAGCAATTTTAGTTTGACTGTGGTTGACTGACAATTGACTGTGCTGTTTTATTTTGTTTTTTCCTATTTTTTTTCTTTTTCTTTTTTTGCTGTATTATGAGAGAGTTTCATCATCAGAGCTGAAGGTGAATGTGAGACTCTGTGCAGACATCTGTGTGCCTCCAATTTGTTGTGACCTCGCCAGCTTTCACTACAAGGGCACCAGCTACACATGAACCCCCCCATCCCCCATCAGACTAGGAAATAGTATAATAAAAATAACTACTCGCCTCTGCAGCTGTACATGTGTGGATGTTGTAAGAGATTCTCAACCTTGCGTACAGGAATTCCACATAGAGTATGGTATGTCTAATTCTGAAAGTCCTGTGGAAGGTCCACATTTATGAATATTTATCTTGTTTGCCAAGATTTAAGTTCATATGTAGTGGATAACAAGGTTGCAGCTGGTGTACAATGACAAAGAAGCTAGAGCAGAATGTATTTATAATGTGTTAGTCTTCTGGCAAGAAAGCAGGAAGGAATATGTTTCCTTTGTTTGCCTTTTCTTTTCTTCTTTGTTCCACACTAAAAAATTATCTATGTGGGTACACCTTTCTCTGCAAATAAGCCACATAATAAAGCATGAAGACCTCTTTGCTGCAAGGCATTGCTTGTGTTTTATTTGAAAACTTTTCCACTTGTAATTGATTCACGCCTACAAGATGACTTTTCAGGACACCATTCTTAAACAAACTGATTGTGAAAAACTGGATCCTGAAATACAACAGTTCAGTGGGGCACTGTGTTGTTTAAACCATCACCCGATATTCCCTTATTATCTTTGCCTTCTTGGTACAGCTTTTTGACACATACATTAGCATTTAAAGGGGGCCTTTATTGTCCAGGGTGTACCCCGCCTCTTGCGCCAGCCCAACCACAACCCTGAATTGGTTAAGTGGAAGAAAATGGATGGATGGTATTTACATATTTACATTTTTGGTCTCTACTAGAGTAGCTTTGCGTTCAAAAATTTTTTAATCTCATACTGGACCTCGGTGCATCCCCTCACTTCATTTTCTGTCTGAAACAAGACATTTTAGCTCATTTCCCATTAAGCCAACTTTCTTCTGATTGGCTGATTGCGTGGGATGATCATATTAAGGATATCTGTTCTGACTGACATTAAACAGAGCCAAAGCATAATAGGTCCACTTTCAAATTATCTGCTGCTGATTTTCCTGGATTTGTTGTGTGATTAACAGCATAAACCTCTTTCGAAAAACAAAACAAACAAAGAAAAAAAGAAAACTTTTTGTTCTATCCCTTCTTGCCTTTGTGACTCATTGTTAGCACCTTGAGGTAGAGTTATGGTGCAGAGCTCATTTTGGCAGCTTTAAACTTGACATAAAGTGAAGAGGAAACAATGAACAAAGCAGAGGCACAATCAATGTGAACATTTTCCATTACCTTCATGCAGGGCTGAAAGTAACCAGCTTCGTGACTCCCCCGAAAATTCATGCAGTACTTTTAGTGAGGGCAAAGTCTGTACTGGCAAGGCTCCAGCATAAGTAAATCCCACACTTCTTGGCAACAAAAATCTCTGCATAGCTGAAATCTTGCCCACTCTGTACAGATTTTGTACCCTTGTTTTCTTATATCCTACCTTACTGGTTGTAAAATCCATGCAGCCCCCATTTTAGTAACCAAGAAAAAAAAACTTTGTTCTTCATGCCCCTCATTAGTTGAACTGTTATACTGTAGCACAGGGGGGCTGATTGCCTGAGCAATACTGTTTGTTAATCTGATCATGTTTGTGTTTGGAGCCCAGCAAACAAGCTGCCATAAGCAAGCTGAAACAGTGAGCCAGACCTAGCTCTTGCTCCCCCTGCAACAAACCACACACATGCACAAACACACACACACACACAAACGCACACACACAGAGTGTCAGCCTCTTCTCCCAGGCTAAATAATGACAATCGGAGGCACATAGCTTAGGTGATTAATTATCCATGTCACCAGATGGGACGATGAGGAAAAAAAAGTCTGATTTTCTTTTTTTTTTTCCTAAATGCATTTCAGAGTGAGGATTCGATTGGGGTAATGACAGCCATATGTTGATAGATGACCACAGGCTAGTATTAATCAGAAATAGAGATATGGGATGTTACCAGAACAGACAACTGTATGTGTGTGTGTGTGTGTGTGTGTGTGTGTGTTTGTGAATGCAACTCAGTCAGGACCTTTACGAGTGTTTAGACCTACAAACATTTGAAGAAAACAATCAGATTTGACCAAACTTTATCTTTACTAATGAGATTTTTCCTTTTGAAACCTACTCATACTTTTATAGTTTGGACTCTACCTATTAAAGTAAAAACCAATTTATCGCATGCAGTGAATGCAGTAGCAAATCATTCAAAAAGCCTAAAGTGAAAGAATAATGGAAACTATTCCGCCGAGTGAAAAACAGCCATTTATAGAAGAAGTGTTCAGTCTTTTTCTTTAAATGCCATCTGTAAAAAAGAAAGGGAAAAAGAATAAAGCAGACACTTTAACTGAGAAAGTATGTTGATTTTAATTAATTAATTGGCTCTTTTTTGTCTCTGACGAGTTGGGGTTGAAAGACTGAAACCGAAAGGATAGGATCTTGCCTCAGGGATGCTAGGTATGCACTGGGGACCACTTATGTAGTCTGGTCAGGCAGAGAGACTGGTTCAGGTCATTTTATCCCTCATTACATGGGTATACATGTCAAATATCTCCACCCTGGACCCCCATCATTTTTCTTTTAAAGACTTTTCAAAAATTCTGACAAAATCTAAAGCACCGTCCCTGTAAGAATAAACAGGAGTAAATGCAAAGTGCAAGGAGAGTGGATTAGTATAAGCTTCCTTCTCATTAGTAAAGGGCAAGTTTACTTTTCTTGAAACTTTTGTTCATAAACTATTAGATTAAGATGTCTAGAAGGAATTTAGCAGAGACAAACATTCTTGACATTTATATCACTGCTCAGAAGAGAGCTCAACTTCAACTACCTTCTAGTAAATACACTAATATATAATAATAATAATGATTATAATTATATATATATATATATATATATATAAAATTATAATATATACAATAATAATAATAATTATTATTATTATTATTATATATCCTTGTGTTTACTAGAAGGTAGTGGAAGTTGAGTTCCACTACTGAGTTATTATTATTATTATTATTATCATCATCATCATGGTTAGCACTGTTGCTTCATAACAAGAAGGTTTCTTGTTTGAATATA
>VUQI01033243.1:0-12975 GCA_015106735.1 Paratilapia polleni | reverse complement strand
TCATCTTTGCGAAGGACGCATGAATCAAGCCACGTACAAGGTTATCCTGGAAGAAAACTTGCTGCCTTCTGCTCTGACAATGTTCCCCAACTCTGAGGATTGGTTTTTCCAGAGGACAATGCTCCATGCCACACAGCTAGGTCGATCAAGGTGTGGATGAAGGACCACCAGATCAAGACCTTGTCATGGCCAGCCCAATCTCCAGACCTGAACCTCTGGAATGTGATCAAGAGGAAGATGGATGGTCACAAGCCATCAAACAAAGCTGAGCTGCTTGAATTCTTGCACCAGGAATGGCATAAAGTCACCCAACAGCAATGTGAAAGACTGGTGGAGAGCATGCCAAGACGCATGAAAGCTGTGATTGCAAATCAGGGTTATTCCACCAAATATTGATTTCTGAACACTTCCTAAGTTAAAACATTTGTAATGTGTTTAAAAATGAATATGAACTTGTTTTTTTTTGTTGTTGTTGTTGTTTTTTTTTTCATTATTTGAGGTCTGAAAACACTGGAAAACACTTTTTTGGTATTTTGACCATTTTTCAGTTTCTGCAAATAAATGCTCTAAATGAATTGTATTTGGAATTTGGGAGTTATGTTGTCAGTAGTTTATAGAATAAAACAAAAATGTTCATTTTACTCAAACATATACCTATAAATAGGAAAATCAGAGAAACTGATAATTTTGCAGTGGTCTTTTAATTTTTTCCAGAGCTGTATATATTGTTATTCCATAGAGAATTTTTCCTGAGGGTCTGTTATTGGTTCACATAACTACAGCATTAGATGTTCTATATGAATGGACGAATACTAAAAGAAGTACTACACTGATTTAACACATAAAGTTCAGATCACTGTGCATGAAAGCATTCATTCATCTCCTGTTAATGTTGAAAGGGGCTTTGTCAAGCTTAAGCATACAAGCTTTATGACCCCTAAAGACCTCATCTGTGTTATTTATCAAGGTTGTATGTGATAATAACCATATTAGGGACTAATAATTCCCTTCTCTATTTTTAATGTATCTCTTGTGAGTGCCCCTACTTCACAGAAGTGAAATACTACATTACTGGATTGTCAGTTTGGATAGTTAGTTGCCTTAAGGTTTGTAGGGTAATGAGTTTCTTTATTTTTCTGGGTGGCTTTGTATAAAGGAATAATCATGTTTTGTGGATTTGTTTATTTGTTTGTTTCCTTGCTTACTTGTTTGTTAAAGAAGACCTACCCAAATAATAAGAAGATACACAGATATTTTAGTGAAATAATAATAATGAGTAATAACTTTGAATACAAAGACTTATTTACAGCGTTATTGTTTACTGAAAAATTAAACAAGCTATTGATTACATAGAGACACTGTGATTCCTGAGAGTGGCAAGAAGAAGTCAATGTGTTTGTGTTTATGGTGATGGGATCAATAGCAGGACATGATTTGCACAAGGGCGAGACTTGTCAAGATTCAACTTAAAGTTATTATTGTAAAGATGAGGCAGACATGCATATAAGACTTAATAATGATAGTGTCTGCGTGAAGGATGCATATGTAATGCCAATAATATGCCTTTGCCATTATCTTCTTTTATAATTTGTCATCCATTTCATGTCACATTCTGATGTTTATTTGCTGTGATATACAAATGGTGACAAACTTGAACCCCTGACCCCTGGAGTGAGAGGATCCGCTGGCTTTGGTTGCTGGTATGTTTTGTCTCCATTCATCCCCTTTAATGGTAAATGGCCTGCTTTTGATACAGTGCTTTTTATATTTATACACCAGCTCAAAGACCTGCTACATTACAAGCTGCATTCACCTATTCACACAGTGCTTTATTCTATGCACTTTAAACACTTTTTATCTGTCATGTATATGCTAACATCCCGATGGATGCATCAAGGGCGGTTTGGGAGTGGTCTCATACAGGATGACAGTGGGCTCATCCATAGGGCATGAGGGCTCACTGAATAGTATAATCAGGACCAAAATTATGTGAATCATATGTTATGGCCTTCATAGTCACCAGCTGTCAACCCAGCTGAACAAAAATGGGAGATTTTGTTAGACAGTACTTTTCACCACCATCATTAAAACACCAAATGAGGGAATATCTTTAGAAATAATGGTATTCTATCCTTGCAGTTGAGGGAGAGTGAGATTTAGAATCAACGGCAAGGTAGAACAAAGGCGTTCTTGCAGCCTGAAAGTGGAAACCACATTTTCTTTTTTCAGATTAGGCAATTGCATGCAGTTATGAATTCTTCTGATGATTTGGCCAAAACATGACAGACTTCACATTGGTACCTAACCAATCATAACTTCCAATTTTTGATGACAAATTATTATTTGTCTCTTTATGTGCTTTTCTTTTCTGTCTTCTCTTCCCCTCACCACTAAACCCGTCACGGTGGATGACCACCCCTCACTGAGCCTGGTTCTGTTGGAGGCTCATATGTTAAAAGGGAGTTCCTGCTCTTAGGGGGATTGTCAGATCATTGGGTTTCTCTCTCAAATATTGTATTGTTTTTACCTTGGATTATAAAGCACCTTGACATAACTATTGTTGTGAGCTGGTGCTAAAAAAACTGAATTGAACTGGTTTTTCATTTAATTTATCAGGCATCTGCAGCTGTCCCTATTTGTCCCCATTATGCAACAAAACCCACATTCTCTGTGAAAGTAATGTCCTTTTCCTTTGGTTGTACTGGGTCCTATGAGCAGCAGTTAAAATGGTAATCATCTGTTAAGCAAAGGTGTGAGGGCGCCTGAATAAAATACAGCCTTCAGCTACACTTTTCTCAGCCTGTGGACAACACAGGGGACCAGTAAATATTGATCCACAAAATAACACATCCACTAATTCAACCCATGTGTTCATTTGAAAGGCTGCAACGCAGATCCAGGCTGTGGTTTGCTTCTTTACCGTTCCATAGACGCTTATCTCTTTCCTGGAGAGATTTTCAACGAGGCAAAATTTAATTAAAAATCTGATTAGAATTACACTTCAACACAACACTGAATCTTATAAAGGGAGAAGCACCACAGCAATATTGACTGTAACACTCTCTGATGCCCTATAAAAGAGTTTGCCCTCTCATGTTGTGAAGTTGAGCCTGAGAAGCCTCCAAGGAGCCTCTTGTGGCTGAGGTCGAGCCATTCAGGTATACTCCTTGCCCTTTTTTTTTTTCTCTCTTTCTGTTTCATCAGAGCGGTGTCTGCAGAATACTGGTGCAATCAGCAAGCTACCACTGACCTTGAGTTCAGCTACTACTACATCCACCTATCCCCATATAACCCACATTTATCAGCCTGTAGCTGCTTCATATTCATGGCACTGAGTAATCCTCAGTACATAAATAAGGCATTTGTACAAAACACTGAAATAATAACTAGCTTCCATTTTGGCTTAAACCTTAACCCACGTGACCTCTCTAAAGGTCTCAGTTTGTTTGTATATGTTTTTATGCAAAAATAAGAATAGATATCTACTGTTAGGTAATATTTGTTTTGTTTGTTTGGTTGGTTTTTTGTAAAAAAAAAAAAAAAAAATAGAAATACAAGAACTGACTTGGCTTTTACATACTTGAAGGTAGTATATTATAGTTGAATATTAATAAGTAATTTTGTACTATAAGTGTCAAACAAAAATCTGAGGTAAGTTGCTCCCTCATCTGCTGAATAAAAGGCAAGGTCACCTTTGTATTCTACTTTAGTAGTCTACTTAGAGTAGTCTATTTTAGCTACATTGTGCTCTTGGGGCAGGTGTTATAAACCTGTAGTCACATGCAAACTTACCGCGTGGAGTTGTAATTAGAAAAACGTTTGAGACTATGAATGTCGAGTTGTTTTTACTGTTATACTGCTGGTGTAAATAGTTGTCTGTATGAAAACCTTTGGCAGGTACTACCAGAGCTTTGATAGGTTGAAGGTGTCAGTGGTCATCGGGGTAATCAAGCAAACAGATTCACTCTTTCTGAAGGTGTGCTCTGAGGCAAGGACGTGTTTGTGGAAAAAAAAAAATTCCCACAAGCTTCACAGATTTTAACTCTCTCAGACATTTAAATAGTTAAAAGTTCTGACTTCATTGCTGCTATGAGAGAAGTGCCACGAGTCATCACTTTAAATTTCACATCAATGTGACAATAATTTGACTAGTATGACATTGATTAAAGTAGTTCCTATCTGGATTCCCTGACTTTGCAGAATGATAAACTGCTCTCTCAGCAGAGTGTGCCTCTTTCTTGTCTGGGGAAAAAAATATATAAGAGTTTTATTGAGATACGCTGTTGTACCTGTCACATTACAGGCTATAAACATATGCTTGCACCTTTTACCTGTTTCTTCAAAATACGTTTCCTGCTGAAGCAGGTAAAAGAGATTAAAAAGAACACATTAAATTCCTTCATGGAGTGTATGAATTCCTCTGCAGCCTGTTTTATTATTCCCACCTGCAGTGGGAATAATGACTATATCCTCCATCCTAAATGAAAAATAGTAATTACCTCCCAAAACAAAATATGTGAATATTTTTTTCTGATCTGAATATTTTTCACAGAGATTCCCAAAAAAACTAATCATGATGTCCTGTGTCAATGATCCACACTGTGTTTACCAAACCAATGACCCTGACATCTTCCCTCAGTTTTGGATTTGTGGTGCAATAAAAAATAATAACTCCTATGTAACAGTTGTTACTTGTATGCCCACATAATGTCCTTGTCATGAAGACATAACTAAAAATTATTCAAGTGTGTGAACAAATAGCAGCTGCCAGTTTTCCAATGAGAAGGTATGGCAATGCCAGCTGCCAATCATGCCTGCCAAGAGCAAAGGGGAGTACTACGAGGCAAAACTGGCTTAGTGAGCCTTGTCGAGCTTAAAGTCAGGGTTTTCTGTGTCACGAAAGTCACTTTCTTTTTATCTGGCTAAATCACCATGGTAACTTATGCTCAACACATAACCTGGTCAGGTTATGTTCTGAGAGTCGGTATAAAGACGGCTGGAAGCGACACTACAGCATGTTTAAAGCGCAATATAGATTCTCTGCTGGGGGAATACGTTTTATATGTGCAAGTTGTTAAACCATACCTTGCTAAAACTACTGAATGAAGTGCAAACTGTCATTCTCATGGGAATGTACATGTATTAATTTAGTGATGCCGAAAATGTATAAATGTTGTTATACTTGTTGTTATACAGTACTACAACTACTGAAACACAGAACACACACCAGGAATACCTATTCAATCAATAACATTAATTTTACTTTGAACTGCCAACAAGCTAAAGTGATTGCCACGTCTCCTTTATTAGGCTATGGGGACAGTAATATTTAATGTTTAAATGTATCCATTTTAAAGTTTCAGACTCTAATGTACAGTCGTTACCTTAGAAATAAATAGCAGAACTGAGAGCGCACTTTGCAATAAAATAATTAACTTGATTTAAAATGTTTATTTTACCACTCTGTGCTAAATCACCAGATTAATGATTATTTGCAATAGTGCTACATTTTACTGTTAGATTTTTTTTATGTACTTGTAGATTTTTAATCACCATTTTATCATCATAATCATCATCTGATAATGTCTGTGATTGGAGTAGGCGACACTCACAGGGATCATTTTGTGCAAAAGAAGAGTGACATTATGAGTGGAATGCCCCTTTTTATGTGATCGCATGTAGAGCCTGAAGCAGAAAGCCCGGCTTAACAGAGAAAGTTTATAACCACTGTTGTGCTACCCATTATCTCCAACTGGGGCTTTAGTTAATACAAAAAGTTAAGATCCATCACTGTAATCAACAAAATTATGTTGATGGGACACAATTCATCTTGGTGCAAAATAATTTTTTCAAATTCAAAAATTAAATTAGCATTAACACAATCTTTTTTATGGTGCAATATGAGGCAATTATTATTATTATTATTATTATTATTATTATTATTTGTACAGGTTTGCCAGGAGTTATTTTTGCATGCTTTTCAATATGCACTCATCAGTCTATTGCTAATGGTAAAAGCATTGTGAGAGGTGAGAGATTTCCGCTAAGCTAAACTTTCAAGGCCAAGAACACACTGAGCAAATATTCAGCAATGAAAAGCAGTTTTGTTAGAATTATTACCTACATTAACATCACATACTGACATCAATCTGTGGCATTATATGAGATGTGTACAGAATAACTTTCTTTGAAAATTCCTTTTAAATGAATGTATAATTTACACTATACAGTCTAAAAGTTGCCGACCTCTGCGCACTGTGATTTTACGTGGCCTACCACTTCATGGCTGAGTTGCTGTTGTTCCCAATCGCTTCCACTTTGTTATAACACTAACAGCTGACTGTGGAATATTTAGTAGCGAGGAAATTTCACGACTGGACTTATTGCACAGGTGGCATCCTATCATGCTACCAAGGTGGAATTCACTGAGCTCCTGAGAGCGACCCATTCTTTCACAAATGTTTGTAGAAGCAGTCTGCATGCCTAGGTGCTGGATTTTACACACCTGTGGTCATGGAAGTGATTGGAACACCTGAATTCAATGATTTGGATGAGTGACTGAATACTTTTGGCAATATAGTGTATTTTGAATTGGTAGAACTGAGGTAAGGGGGCACACAATAATTGCAATTACATTCTTGTTTAATTCCGACTAATACAGTAGTTATATTTGCAGTTCTGTTGGTTTAACCCTAAGTCCTGAGGTACACTGCCTACTTACCTGTTTGTGAAGACTGCTGTATAGAATAACAGAATATGTAGAATATTCTTTTGTAGAATAAATGTAGAATAAAACTTCCCTTTAACAGTTCTGTACTAACATAATTATAGCCTATGTTGGGTTACTGTAGACTCGTAGCTTCCAAATGCAACTACAGAAATAATTCCCAAGTGGCCATCTGCTATTTGAGAAATAGCAGAAAGCTAAGTCCTTCATTAATCACATTGAAGGAAATCTAATGTAGTTTTGGGTCACTAATGATGCGAGATACATGAAAGTTAAATGGTTAAAATAATGACTTATGACTTATCTCCAACATAAATTTTGCAAAAGTTTGCTGAGGTACAATGGTGTTTTAACCAAATGATCAGTAAAAACAAAATTATACTTCCACTTTATCACTGTAAGTGTACAACTCTAGATCATTGTCATTTATAAGGAATAAATTAAGTCCATCTGTCATTGTAATGGGGACATTTTTAAAAGTAGAAAAATGAAAATGTAATAATATAAAACTAAAGGTTATTTTTAAATTGGAAAATGCACCTTAACTGTAAAGATTTGTTCCATTTTTATTGGACTGTGTTTAAAGATCTCTTCAAGACATTCTGGTAATTCTTTTGGAGGAAGGCTTTTTGACTTTGTGAAGATGAAGACTGATTATTATGATTATGTTAATATTTTATGCTGTGTTTTTGCATTAAGCACTTTGGGTCAGAATTAATTTTTGACATCCAAGCAGCAGATTTCCCCACCTCCTCTAAAACTTGCGCCTCTTGTGAGCACTTTACTGATAACCCATTACTCTCCAAAGTATCTGATACAATATTTAAGTGTGCCGTTTCAAAAGCATAAATGGACTTTGTCAGTAGCTTGCAGGTGAGTTAATTCCACCAGTGGAATTTACCAAACACTGTCTTGTAGCTATGGAGTAGATTACAAAATAGTCATCTGTCAGTTTTTGCTAACTCTTGAGAACTTAAGTTAAGTTATTTATCATTCATCCAATCTTATGTCTTAGATTTGATGTGATTTTTGCATTTTAATTTGTGGAATCTCTACCCGAGTGTTGGCCTTTGCTGTTTTAGCATCCAGCTCACGTCCATTGGTGAGCTACCACATTAATCCATGTTCCATAAGGCTTGCACTGTACATAGTAAGGTCTGTGTATTTCCTGAACAGGGGAGTGAATAGGGCAGACAGGGGAGAAGACATTGAGGAAGAATGATTCATGAATAATAATGAATAGTAAGGCCCTGAACACTGGCTATGAGACTTTTATTGGTATGGGATAAATCCATACTATAAGCCTCATCTCATGGGAGCCTTGCCTCCCAAAGCTGGTGTCACCCCTAATCATTTATAAATGCAAAAACAGAGGAAAACAATCAGCAATGTCTTACTCTCTACAAGCTGCCTTGGAAATGTTTTGCTTAAAACAATCAGAGTCAAAGACTAAGCGCAGTAACACGAAGAAAATACACTGCACACACTTAAAACATATCTCCTTTCTCCTTTTTTGTTATTGTTGCTCAAGTGAAGTAAAGATATGTTTTCACTCTGAAATTGACTGATAAACCTCTGTCCATATCAGACAACCATGAACTAGATGCAGTTAAGACTGGTTCATGTTCACATATTTTGTTGACACTGAAGCAAAGCAGACTGAGTTTTGACTCATGGCAGCCCATGAATGTACCCAAAAATCCTGTTTTCCATCCTCAGGTGCAACTGAAGCTTTAAGGACATTCCTTAAGTTTTTCATAGACGAAAAAACAAATAACCAAAAAGCATGCAACTTCAAGAGCACAGAAAATAATTAGAATTCACCTTCAGACTTAATGTGTTTCACCTTTATTTAGCCATGGAAGATGTGCTGAGCACGTCTGCTCTTTTGCAGTAATGTCCTGCTTCACATTCAGATACTTGCACACATTCACACTGGGGAGGTACAAAATGCAATCAGAGTTTCCTGCTGATGATGGCAGACATATTTACCAAAGCAGGTGGAGGTTAAGTGCCTTGCTCAAGGGCACCTTCATTAAGCTGCTCATAAGCAACTAATATTGTACTCTTTTTCAGATTTATGAATTACTCTTTAACATCCATTGGGTCGCCAGCAACATGTGAAGGGTTCACATCTACATCTTTATACAAAATTCTCACCTATTTCATATGCAAATAGAAATCTTATAAAAGAAGAA
This sequence comes from Paratilapia polleni, assembly GCA_015106735.1. Taxonomy (NCBI): domain Eukaryota; kingdom Metazoa; phylum Chordata; class Actinopteri; order Cichliformes; family Cichlidae; genus Paratilapia; species Paratilapia polleni. The sequence goes on along the minus strand of VUQI01033243.1, from coordinate 4,050 downwards.
CTGTTAAGTCAAGATGAACGTAAGAGACTTGATTTGAAATGTAACATCTTTTAATATCTGAAACAATGTTTGTTTAATCTGTGGCTAAAATGCTACCTAACTGTAGTGCTGCCCCTAATATTTCGCTTGTGACCTGGTGAATGTTAAGCAGTTAAACAAGACTCCACACAATCATTTTGCTACTTTGCTCTTAAATGCACATCTCTTTTTTTTTTCTAAACGCAACTGAATATTTCTTTGATGTCTTGAACACAACCAGGTAGTAACTTATGTCTTATTGGTGCACTCTAAAATAAAGTGCCACCAAATTATGTACTTATAAAACTAGAAAAATGGAAATAAATTGCTCTTTATTAGATAGTAAACAAACACAGTCACACTGTGATTTGATACCTTACAATTGAATTATGGTTTATTCAGAAAATGCTTATACTGCTGTTAGATTGTGACCAATCACAAACATGAACAGGTCTACTAGCAGAAGAGGGGCATAAGCAAGAGCAAACCATAATATTAGAAATCATGAAGCGGTTAACCACATAATACAAGCTAAATATAAAATACTTATACTTAATATAATGTTGTATTTAGCCTGTATTCAAAGTACTCAATAAATTTTGAGGTCCAGATTTATGTATTCTAAAAATAAATAAATAAATAAATAAAAAACAGTCAAACTTCCACACATTTACATTTTTACATAGCTCATTTGAGTGGGTTTGTGCACCAATGTAAGATTACCTACCCTTTTGTTAGTATAATGGCTAAACAGACTTACTTGTCATAAGAAGTCATTGTTTTCTTGTTTCTTGAATTAGACTTAAACTTCCTATAAAAACATCTCACATTGCCAAACTAGAAATACAATTTCTCAAACTGCTGATGTGGTAAACAAACACTGATTTAATATTTCCTGCAAGCAAACATGCTTTGGCTGTTGTTTACATTCGCAGTGATACCTGTATGATATTTTCTGAGGACAGCTTTATTGCTTTCTGTCTTTACTGGAAGAAGTGAAGTCAGCAGGTGGACCTTTACTCAAAGAATCATTCAGACAGGGGGCCTGATAGATGCTGGGGCTGTTAATGATCTTCCCCACATTGTGTGTGACCTGGGCACAGCTGGGACACAGAGAGGAGTGCAGATGCTGTTCTGGGGTCTGGCCAAGCACAGGTGACAGTTTCTGCCTGCAGACACAACACAAATGTCCATGTAAACCATTGATGTCTGTTATTTTTTTAAATCTATCTTTTATTGTTTGTATAAATTACTGTTGAAACAAATTTGGAGTTGCCATTGATTTTTTTGAACGGGTTCAGTAAATATCAGTGTTTACTGAATCATTGTTATAAGGCTGTTATTTCCTCTTTAACTTTTGAATATGCAAATGTAAAAATGTCATTTTCTAAGAGATTCCACTGATGAGAACAGAGAGATTTTGTATTTCAAAATACCAAGAGCCTATTATCCCTAGAGCCCAAAGTTATTCATTTGGCCTTACAGTTGTTTGGCATTTACTGATTACATTTGATTATTTTTTTTCAAGTGGAATATAATAATAATAATAATAACAATAATAATAATAATGATGATGATGATAAATGCCTGAGGCCTAGTATTAAGGTACACAAACTACTCAACAATATTGCTAAATAAACATTATACTGTTAAGAAATAAAATGAACAAATGATTTCATTATTTGGTAGCATTATTTATCATATGTGCTACTCTCCTATTGGAACAATTAGTTATACTGTGACCAGTGACAGGATTAATACCACCTGCCACATATTGTGTAGGTCCCCATTTATGCCACCACAACAGCTCTGAGTCATCCAAGGCATACAAGAAAACGTAACGTCCACATGACTGCCAGAACCCATGATTTCCCAGCAGATAATTGCATTGTAACAGATGATCAATGCTATGCATTTTGTCTATCACCGTATTTAGTATGTTGATAGTGATCCAATAGTCTACTCTTATGTCAGAAGGACTAAGACATTACATTACACTAGTTTGACTAAACATCACACAATTCTGTGCTGATCAGCCACAGCCGTTTCTCCTGTCCATAAAAGTAATTACTGCCTTGTCACGATGTGGACCACAAAATCAGTGACTGTTCCACCTAGTATGCAGTGTAAATGCATTAATCAGTATAAACTTGGCATATTTATTCGTATATTAAATATAAATATTTTTCTTCTCTGAAACAAATTGTGATACGTAATAGGCTGCAAATTCATCTGGCCTTCGCTTCATGCTAATGCTAACTTTTAGTGGCATCTGCCATTCCCTCATTCTCATAGCAATGACAAAGTGTAAAAACTCATTTGATACATAAGGTTCTTTCTTTTACTCTTTACAAAATTTCAATTAAAGTAACTGTTGTTTAATGTATATTAGCTCCAACTTTGACATAAACTGCTTAGTTTCATCCCCTTTGGTTAAGGTTAACAAAACAGCTGAACACAGGATCATGGTAACTCCACCAGCAACTATCATTTTGGAGGTGTAATTACAGAATATATAGAATATAGTTTTATTTGGATTTTATTTGTAAAAGAACCTCTGTAATCTGGAGCAACTGATTTTGAGACTTGAGTGAAAGTGATGAAAAGTCCTGTAACCTGGTGAAGTTTTGAAAAAAAAAAAAGATAACTGGTCAATGATATATTATAAACATAAAGAAAAGTTTAAAAAAAATTTAGCATGCTGCACATGGGTAAAATTAGAACAGGAACCAGCCAGTGGGCCATTTATATCCAGCACCCCAGCTTCTAAAAGGAGGAAAGTAAGAGAAAAGATAAAATAGAAAAAAAAAGAAAAATAAGAGAAAAGAATGTGTGACATGACCAAAATTATTGTGACCTTGTACAATGAACTTATGATTGTGTTGCCTTTGAAATAGTTGCTTCAAAAATGGGGTCTAGGTCTGCGACCACTCGCCATCAATAAAACAGCAATAAGACAGAGTCAGTCTGTTATCAGTTTGTGATAGAATGGGGTGATAAATCAGGGAAAACTGCAAATCTGTTGCCATTTGTTGCAAATCTGTTACCATCTACATACACAGAAGTTCACATTAACTACTTACATTCTGAGTACAGCCAGAACCTTGTAGATTTGAAACAGAAATTCCTCCACAAATACCTCCCACCAAGTGACCTGTGTAATCGCTTTGTGATTGAAAGTGGTTGGCCAGAGGTTGAGGGTGTTGCATGCTCAACCTCTGGGTGACCAGTTGATCACTGCAACTACTTGCAATCAGTTGTTGAATGCAGAAGAATTCAATGCACCAATTGTTCCTGCAAGGAGGTTGCTATCGTATTTTTACTCTAGTGTGACTGAGTCATTACAGATCACGGCTAACAGATAAACATCTGGCCTCTGTTCTGCTCTTTCTAACAGCAGGCATAATGCTGCACTCTAATGGTATTGCAAAGACAGGTAATCATCCCAGTTGTTCCCATTAAGCTGAATGACACACTAATGATACACAATGTCATTCATAAATATCTGACTGTATCAAAGTAATCTTTTCACTGAAGTCTCAAAGTACACAAGATACGCATATACAGCTCTGGAAAAAATTAAGAGACCACTGCAAAATTATCAGTTTCTCTGTTTTGCTATTTATAGGTATATGTTTGAGTAAAATGAACATTTTTGTTTTCTTCTATAAACTACTGACAACATAACTCCCAAATTCCAAATACAAATATTTTCATTTAGAGCATTTATTTGCAGAAAATGAAAAATGGTCAAAATACCAAAAAAGGTCCAGTGTTTTCAGACCTCAAATAATGCAAAAAAAACAAGTTCATATTCATTTTTAAACAACACATTACTAATGGTTTAACTTAGGAAGTGTTCAGAAATCAATATTTGGTGGAATAACCCTGATTTGCAATCACAGCTTTCATGCGTCTTGGCATGCTCTCCACCAGTCTTTCACATTGCTGTTGGGTGACTTTATGCCATTCCTGGTGCAAGAATTCAAGCAGTTCAGCTTTGTTTGATGGCTTGTGACCATCCATCTTCCA
>VUQI01033221.1:13906-27758 GCA_015106735.1 Paratilapia polleni | reverse complement strand
AGTTAAAACATTTGTAATGTGTTGTTTAAAAATGAATATGAACTTGTTTTTTTGCATTATTTGAGGTCTGAAAACACTGGAGCTTTTTTGGTATTTTGACCATTTTTCATTTTCTGCAAATAAATGCTCTAAATGAAAATATTTGTATTTGGAATTTAGGAGTTATGTTGTCAGTAGTTTATAGAATAAAACAAAAATGTTCATTTTACTCAAACATATACCTATAAATAGCAAAATCAGAGAAACTGATCATTTTGCAGTGGTCTCTTAATTTTTTAAATCTTTGTTTGCTAATCAACAAAAGCACAGGTGAGGCTGATGGGAATGTCGTTACTTTCTGGACATGAGCCAAAATACTGGATGTGTTATTGGATCCCCAAAGTGTTGGATAAAGAACAGGTGAGCTCTATTTAATGTCATTATAAGCTCATTAAACACTAATGTAATTAAGAAACTAAGTGTCTTAATTACTTTGAAATGTGATGTTTTCTCTGTAATCCAGTTATTGTCACTGATTATTAGTCAATCAAGCTACACATTGTCGCTAATTAATATAATTAATATAATTAATATCTTGTTAATATATTAAATAGAGGAGTGATTTGTATTCCCACCATGTTGGAGACGCCACGGACAGTTTCAGGATTCAGCATGACGATCTCAGTGGTCACGTGTCCCTCCACAGCCTCCGTCATGTTCTCCACCGTGCAGTTGATGGCTGGGTCTTTGATCTTAAACCAGTTGTCTGCATACCAGCCTATCAGGAACCACACATACTTCTTCCCGTAGAGCTTCTCCTTGAACACCTGGAGCACGGAGGGATGGAGAGAATTATAAATTATTCCCGGAGAGGAGTTGAGTATGTTGTATCGCTGCCAAACAAGGAAATTCATTCAGACATTCAAACAGCTCATTACAGAGCTCAATTTCTGGTAATAGCCAGTCAGGTAGGGCATTCTGGGATCAATCAAGCGGGGAAAAGGTACCAACCTCACAAAACACCTTCCGTGCTTCGGTCTCATAAAAGAGCCCCACGATGATCCGTGCATCCTGGCGCTGCATCAAATCATAACAAAACATTGCTTAGTTACATCAGCAGCAACAATATAACTTCACAATAGAACAGTTTGATGTGCCAAAGTCCTGCCGCTTCACAGGATGGCACACACTGCTGTTCAGGAGCTGCTAATTAGCATGGCGTATTAATTTCCTCTATCAAATCGCCTCTATGCTAATGGCATCGTGTGCAGCTGTGAGCCGGGGGGGGGGGACCAGCAGCTGAGGTGAATTTTTAATCAAAGCACCTTGAGGTTCTTGACAGCGACAGCCGGGTCAGTGAGGAAACTCTGGCGAACGCTGATCTCGATGCCTGCCTCCTTCACCCTCTGCTCCAGATCATCCAGAGTCTGCCACATGAAAGGGACGGACCGACGAAGACAGACAGGGAGGGGGGGGGAGAAGGTTAGAGAAGAAGCTGAACAGAGAGATGAAGAGAGGAAACAGGTTGAGATTACAGAGAAAGACAAAAGAAAAGCAACTAAGTCCAGAGGGGAAAAATAAATAAATCTGAAGTGTGCAAGAGAAACGCCAAGAGACGAATGGAGTCTGTGGGCACGTATGATAAATAAAAACAAGGCAGCATGAGAAAGAATAGATTTTTTTGACAAAGACATGACTGGAAAGAAGAAGAATGTGAGAAGTGGGAGGAAAGAGCGAGCGAGCAGAATCATTAACCTCCATTACAGGAACCAACCCAAGTGACGTTGGTATCGACCGCCATGGCTGGGAGAGATCTCCTGCCAGATCAATATTTCTCACAACCAATATTCCAACAAATTACTTCAAAAATCCTCCATCAATCGCCAGGAGAGATTGCTTATAGGTATATTGCTTAGCCTGCTCATAAACAAACATACAGAGGCTGGCAAGTAAGCTGCCACGCTCAGGTCGCAATGATAGGAGCAAGTAAAGGAGACAGAAAAGAAAGAAGAAAGAGCCGGAGATAAAAGAATGATGAAGATTAAAGATACTGACAGAAGTGAAGACTTCAGTGGTCTGCTGAATGGTGGCGATGCGAGTCCACTTCCACTTCTGGAAGAGCTGCACCCTGGTGGGGTTGTGGAGGGTGGCCGACGGGTGGGTGCGGAAGAAGGTTGGGAAACGCTGGCGATTGGACAGGGCTGGTGAGCTGGAACCATAGGACAGCTGGAAAAAGGAGACATAAATGGAGAAAAAGAAGCATAAAACAGTGAGTGAGGCAGGAAGGAGCAAAAGTTATAGACAAGTGTGGAAACTATGCCTCAACTACTCGCTGTTGTCTGGATTGCGCATTTTCAGCATAAGCGTTCTGGCAATTGCCGTGTTGGTTTTTCAGAGCCAGAACTGACCATGTTTCACAGACACACATATCTGCTAATTAGTGCAGACAGTAACAGACTAATAAAGTACTACATTTTCACTCAACAAAACTCAAGGACAAACTTTTTGCACTGGCTGTACCTCACAGCAAGCCATATTATTTGTCAGATAATTCCAATAAAAATGCTTCAAAAGGACCAACAGCACAAATAAAGTTGAGTGGGTCAGTTGAGAGACATTATAAGAAATAGAAAAGGCGCTCAAAGAATCCAGCACTAAAATCTATGCAAGAATTTTGCAACAGTGAAGGTGGTGGTAGAAGTATAACTTTGAGGAGATAAAAGCTTTTTAAAAGCTTGTTTTGGGGCAAAGTCAGCAGACAAGCTTTTTAATCATTTTTGACTGGTGATTATGAACCAGTGACCACTGAAATCCAAGTAACTTTAAATGTCTCAAAATAAGTGACCAAATAAGTGCCTGGAGGTGTTTCAAAATGCCTGCCGAATGCTGCTAGAAGACCTTTAATCCAGTTTAGTGGCTCAAACTAAGGGAGGTAAGGCCTAGCAGACACCATGCTGCTACTTGTGTTGATAGGTGTCAGTCAAAGTGGCCACACCCCTAACTTAAAGGCTAACTTAAGGCTATAAGGTTTAGCATTTTAACATTGGAGTCTATAGGATTTGTTGCATTTTGGAGCTAGCCTCAAGTGGCCATTAGAGGAACTGCAGTTTTTGGCACTTCCAAAAGCTGGCTTAATGTTTTCAGTCCTGGAGGTTGATGTTGCTGGAAAAATAGAAAAAAAATTCTACTTCTTTAGACTCTCGCAGTAAACAGACTTCCATAAAATCAGGACTCTTATTCCTCTCCTGTCCAAAGTGTTCTTTGATGGTGACCGGTTCAAACAAGAAACAGACAGAAAGGCCATCAAAAAGACAGAGAACCAGAAAGACACTCCCTATTCCCATTTTCTCATTTTCATCCACACCCCCTCCATCCTTTAGACTTCCCCATGGCTTATTAGATGTTGATGAACTCTGTAATTTCCTTAAAAAAAACAAAACAAAAAAAAAAAACACTGAATCACTCTTGGAGGTTTCCCCATGCATCAGTTGCCCTGAAATTGAGATGACATATGCTACTATTGCAATATATTTTACACATACAGTATTTAAAAATAATCAAATTATTCTCGTCTCAAAGCAGTTTGGACCTATAGAATAAGAATTCTCAGCCACATTACCTCAAAAAAAAGGCAGCATGGAAGATGGTTGTTAGAAAATGTCAGTAGAAGCAGAACAAGTTCCGCTATCAATTAGTTTCACAGTGACAAGTGGAAATAAAATCCTCGACAGGCCTTCTTTAAAATGAGGAACCTGACGTTTAGGGAGCCATTATAGACACGAACAGCCTTTCCTCCTCTCAGCTCTCATCTCAGCCCCATTACCTATAGCTGTGGGATGTTCACCACTGGGAGCGAGAGGGGGCCTGATGACTGATGTCATGTACGATGTGGACTCCCCACAATAACAAATTCCTGTGGGGACAGGCACGCAAACGAAGGCATCAATACGAAGGAAGGGAAACTTTACAGGAAGTGACAGCTGATCTGGGAGCAGCGGTGAAAGATCTGGAGAAAACAGCTGGAGTTTCAGATGATGACACATGCTCAGAAATAAGCGTGATGGGTAATCTACATGAGCATGAGTAGCCAGTGTGACGGGAGTTTAATGACAGAAACACGTCTTTTTTAAAGGATAAAGTTGGTTATAATCTATGTTGTCAACAGATCACATGAAGCGACGAAAAATAGTGATGAACTGATCGTATCTAAACGGATTCTTTCTAAAAACACATCAGAAACAAACAACTGCAAAGTGTTCCTTCATTACATTGAAACTAGTTTCTCTTGTGTCAATCCCAGATAGGGAAGCAAACTTGTATCAGTCCAGTGCATGTAAATGGAAAAAAGTATTATCTACATTCACATTCAGCATCTAACAAGATTTCTTGTCAGTATGCTAACATGTTCAGGTTTGTAATATTTTCCTTTCCATATACTAATTTATTTGCCAACAGCTAGCAAGCTTGGTTAGGAAGCTGCATCCATAAACTCTATGGCTGTACCGAGCGACAACCTCCAGGGCTGAAAACTGGTCACTAGAGCCTGGCTCCAAAAGCAGACCAATCCCCATGTTAAAATCCATGTTTCTAGTTGCCCATGTTTTATAACTCATCCATTTGGATGCTAGAGTTAGGTATCACACTGGGGTTGGGTATAAGCTTTTGACCGGTGTGATCATATTTGTCAATCAAGGCAGCCACATACCAAACTTTAAGCCTATATGAGCTTTGAAAGGATAATTTAGGAGATCACGAAAGTCATTCTAATTCTTCCTCTAGGGAAGTTGCATATCTAAATTTGTCACTGTGATCCACAAACCCAAACTCACACCATCACTGGGCAATAAATCAGGGCATAATTAAAGCCATGAAGATCAGTCCTCTGGGGCAATAAACCTTGTGTAAATAATGACACATAATAATGACCCCTAAGTGTCCTTCAGTTCAGTTTCCTGCTCACCAGTGAACTTTCGAAACTCTTCTGTATGGCGAGAAGTGAATACGGGAGTCATTTTGGACACTGGTTGTTTGACATGTCATTGTTAAAAGTGCACATGTAATTTTTCATTGCAGTGAGCAACACAAGTGAGATTCAGTCAGCTCCACTGAAGGCAGAGGCCCCAGTCTCAGAGGCTGATATCACAAAGCTTGGGCAAATAAAACCAATAAAAAAAACAACTCCAGACATAAATATCACTGGTAGGATTACGGTTAGGCTAAAATCTACCCCTTTATATGGAATTTTCACCCCTTTGGGATACCAAAACAGAGACTTTATAACCAAAAGAACTGTAAGGCAAAAATGCATTTGAGAGACGAGATTCAAAGGGTAACCTCTTCTAGTTTCTGAAATTTTGCTTGTTTAGCATGTGGCTAAACCCTAATCCTAGCCCTAGGTGGTTCACCAGTGACATAACAGATGTTAAAAAAAAGTGCAAAATTAGGTAGAGGATCAATTTATATTACATGTTTTTATTATTAATTATTCATACACTTTGAAATTGACTGATATTTATATAACTCTTCTGTAATCTTATTGACTTTTCAAAGTTTTATCCGTCTTTATGTACCTGGACCTACGGCCAATAACCAAACATGCATGTGTTTGCATTGTTAGAGGAAAAACCTGAAAAAAACTCATCATGACACAGGAAGAGCAAAGGTTCAAACCCAGAACCTCCCTGCTGTGAGGCAACGTTTCTAACCTCTGCACTACGGTGCCACCATTACAGAAAACAGATATATTAAAGTCTCTTAATTTAACTTAAATAACCAGTAAAACCTTAGAATCTAAGAGTAAAATGAATATTATACTGAATTTCTTTACATATTTATCCAAACACAGTCCCTCCCCTGATATTGCACCATAAAAACTAGAAAAAGGGTGACAGAGTGCCACTCTAAGGGGGGCAGAATATGACTGACAGCCAAACAGGTTATGTGTCTGTTCAGAGATTGGTGGATTATGTTGCTCTTTTTGATTTGGTTTATAGATTTTTAATCATTATTTTGTTTGTCAATGCATGTCTCATATGACGGCTACAAGAGTTAAAACTGAAGAGAAATCCTTGTCTTGACTTGTGCTGCTACTTCATTGTACGACATGAATTGTTGCACTTTCTTTCCATGCAAAATGTTACTAAGGATCACCGCTGGCTCATGGGCCCAATTTTGCGAATTCATGATCTAGAAAAGGTGCAAACATGCACCGTTTACTGCTTGGGAACATTCAATTCAATTCAATTCAATTCAATTCAATTTTATTTATATAGCGCCAAATTACAACAACAGTCGCCTCAAGGCGCTAACATATGTGTTATACAAATACATATACATAGCTACCTTGTCGTCCATTAATTAGCCCTAGTGTGTACATTTCTGTAGACTGTACCTTTTATTGTACCCCTATTACTGAGGGTGTAGAGGTAGATGAGGGACATATGATAAAGTAGAAAGTTTGTTAATTTGGGTCAACAGACCGCTTAATGTCATCAACTCAAACAATAAGGAAAACTGATGTGTTTTCAGCTTGTTTTTGCCGGGGCTCCATTAGCACAGTGCCTGTAAGAGTGTAACAATTTAACTGAGGTCAAACCTGAAGCTACACTCAACACTGGTAACACTCAAATAAACCTTCACCAGACATGAAAACAGTGACACAAGTAAAATGGAGCAAAAAAGCTGCTGTGGCAGAAATAGACCCATGTAGCAGCACTCTGCAAGAGACAAGCAAAGTTCCACATCGAAGCTCCCCCAAAACCACAACAATATCTCTCAATTCTCACATCGACAGCTCTCTTGTAGCCTTGTAGTAGATCAATGGCTGTCTATGGCTTACAGTGCTTTTAGAAAGGGAGATAGGGGATCAAATTAACACTGTGCCAAAAGGAGCTGATGGAGAGACCCTCCTTGATCAGTGTCCAAAAATGGAGGTTGCTTTTGCCTCCCTGGCACTCTGATGAAGCTGTTTGACATGCGAGGAGGCTCCTGCAGGCAGAACGCATCCAGAAATAATTGAGTGTGGCGGTTAGGAGGTTGTGCCAGTGGTGGCGTGTAGTAAAGAGAGACAGATCCCTTTGTGTGCGGGGAGAATCGACTGCTCGAGTTGAGGGAGTGAGGCGGAAATGAAGAGTGGGAGAGAAACACAGAGAACGCTAGAGATGGAAAGGAGGAAGGAAGGAAGGAAGGAGGCAAAAAATGAGGCTATGACAGAGCAGACCAGCTCCAGGCAGAGACAGACAAAGAAAAGAGGAAGGCGAAGAGTCAAAAAGTGGAAAAGAGTCTTTAATGACGAGGAAAAAACGGGTGGCAAACTGAGAAAGCCCAGAAACGAGAAAGAGGGGCAGATGCCAACCACTAGAACGGATTGTTCTCGATGACTAATCTCTGGATGAAACTTCAATTATGGGACAAAGCTAATAAGCAGAGCGCCGTGAGTGACAGAGAGGCAGATCAAGAGAAGAAAGAGAATGAGATAAACAAAATAAACTGACTGATGAAGGCATGAAAAGCAGAAATGCTTTCAACAAAATCACAGCAGCAGAAGACAGCAACAGATCTCTCGCAGTTTTAAAGATCCGGGTTGTGTTTAAATACTTGACATAAATACTGTACGTATATTATGATGCTGTATTGAGGCCAGTAAATACGCTTTGTCGTGCACAGCAGTGCAGCTGTCAGTCTTGTAAAGTCTCAACACTAATTAAAGATCCCTTTTGAAGTATTTTAAAATCATTTACAGTGTTGGGCTGCACAAAGCCAAGAGAAAAACAGCAGCATTGTCAAGGTTTCTTATCAGCTTACATCCCTCTTCATGCTATTCAGAACTCAAGTCCACCAGAGAGAGAAGAAACATAGGACAGCACTGACTTTTTAGCTTGTTCGTTTGGCATCTGGCTCTTGTTCTCTACAGAGAATCTGTACAGTAACAGCGCTTCTTTTTGCTTCTGAGCTTCACATTGTTAAATTTGCCAATAAAACAACTGAAAAATGAAAAATTAAGCGCCAATGCTTAAGTGACAAAAACTGCAGTTTTTGTCACTCAAATGACCTCAAATGACCACATGAGGGTGGTTCCAAAAGCAAATCAATCCCTATAGACTCCCATGTTAAAATCATAGACTTTTAAGGATAAGTTTTAGCATTTTGGCCAAGCCATGTTGAGTTTTTTGCAGCCAGAAGTGACCATATTTGGATGAGAGGTTTGTGTGCCAAGTTATCAGTTACCAACGATAGCAAGCTTTTGTATGGGTGCAACACACAGACACACATATCTGCTAATTATTTCTAAGTAACAGAGTAATAAAATACTAGAATTTCACTCATCAAAACTGAAGCACACATTTCTTGGACTGGCTGCACCACAAAGCAAGCCATAATATCAGATAATTCCATTAAAATGCTTCAAAAGGCACCAGCAGCACAAAAACAGTCAAGAGGTCCAGTTCAGTGCTTTCAATTAGCGGAGGTGAGGCAGAGCACACAGATATCAGCTGCAGCTGCTTGCATTGGCCCACCTGCCAAAGCAGCGATGCCCCTAACATTAAGCCTTAACAAAATTAATGAGTTATAAAATAAAATCTGCCTCAGTATAGTTGTCACAAAGTGGGAAATTAGCTCTAAGGACTAAAACTGTTTTTTCTACCAGGTTCTAAACGTGCTTTTTAATGCTGTAAATTTGGTCATTTTAACATTAGAGTATTGGGACTGACTTACTTATGTGGCCAGCCTCAAGAGGCCATTTAAGGAACTGCAGCTTTTTGCATTTTAACATTGAATTAACTTTTTAGCACGGGAGGCTCCTGATTGGTGTGAGCTGAATACTTAGCACTCGACCATCTGGTCATGTTTACAACCTGATACAACCTGAGTCTAAACAGTCACTTATGGTTCCAAAAAAAAGCACTGCAGTAACCAAAATGCAAACTCTCAAGTTTAAAAACTGGGCTTCATGATTCTAAATTTAGGGATGGCTTACAAAATGACATGATTGATTTGGGTATTCAAGAACTGTCTTGATTTTAGCTCTGAAAAACATTCATTATCTTGCTGTAGTTATAGGAAAGGGTGTGGCAGTCATACATGTGAAAGCAATAACCCCCAACACCATGTCTGACAGATGAAATTCTTCTGATCCTGAGCGGTTCCTTTACATCTTCACACTTTGCTTTTGCCAAGGGCTTTTTTTCCAAAACTCTGCAGACCAGCAGTGTATACAGTTAATGATTATGGCAGCTGCTTCACTGAATTTTCCTAAGCTCTTTTAAATACAACCTGATACATTATTTGGCAATGATTTTGACACAGTGCAAAGCAAGTTAGCTTCAGCAATTTTTTTGGCATATATTTCAATATATTTTGGCAAATAGTGCACCATTAAAAGAATGCCAAATCAGCTCTTAAATGTTCCTCTTTGCAAAGAGTTATGGGAATCCTGTGAGACCAAGGTTCACTCTAGCAGGAAAGATATTCAGGAAACTCAGATGACAAATGCAAAATTGTTTTATGCACCAACTTGATATCATGGGGAACAAGGGTAATTGTTCTCAGTAAGTACTGTCACTGAGTTCTGAAGCGGCATATTTATGAATATCTCAGTTCACGTAACCAAATAAGACTGGTGCAACTCTCTGACACATAGTCCTCGGATTTGGAGTAAAGGCACAACCCATACTGAAGAGACAACTCTCAGAGGTCATTGGATCAGTTTAAGTACATATAATGTAGACACCGATTTACAGACAACAATCATCAGATAACTAAAGAAAACTTCAAACTGGGATGACTCTCAGTTTAGTTCTGAAGTTACAACATCTTGTAGTTTCTGAAAATGTTTAGCATGTGGCTAAAACATAAAACTAACTAAATTATTTCAAATGTGACTAAAAGAAAAATCTTATAATCAGCCATATCTGAGTCAGATATGGCTGCCAAACTAGGCCAAAACTATGCAACTCTTTAGTACTTTCTTCATGTTGTCATCTGCCCCTGTGTCTGTGTAAAATTTGGACCTCTAGGGTTAACTTTTGGGATAATGACTTTTAAGTTTGTGACATCACTGGTATTCTCATCCCTTATCATAACACCTCTAAATGGCCAGATTTTACCAGTTTGCTTTTACCTATTGACACGGACACTGAAAAAACATGCTGAAGCATTTTTAATTACTATAAAACTTTTTACCATCATTCAAAACATTTTTTTGTTGTGCTTCTCTTGCTGCTAAATATGGTGTGGGCATCTGCTGCATAAAAGAAGGGAATAGCTTGGCTAACATCCAGGCGAACTACCCACTCTTACTGCCATTGGGAAGGGAAAATGACTGGCTACAATCATAAATGACTGATGTGTTAAAAGCCAATAACAACTCAGTTTCCATGGCTACAAAACACACACAACAAGCTAACTGGCCTTCCAAAATGGGAGCGCCTGCTGTACTACAAGGGCTGTCCTGGGGTGAAACTTAAAGTGAAAATGGTAGGGACATTTCCATTTTTTAGTCAGCAAATTAACAGAAACAAACATACCTAAGAACAATATCCAGCAAGTAAATGTTTTAGTATAGAGAGAAGTTTTGCTTCTTATTTTCAGAACAAAGTGGGCAGACAGTGAGCGACGGATGTTAGACCTCAGTAACACAGGCCTAGAGCACAGAGTGTGACCCCCTGTCAACCTCCGGAAAAAATATGTATTTCCCGACTGGTTAGCAAATGATTGCTGGAGCTTACTCGCTTTTGCTAGGTGAAATGGGTTGTAATGAGGATGCTGCACCAAAAATCTCCTTGTGATTCCTTTGGTTGTTCGCAGGTTTCCGCGGTCACCCATAGTTTGTATGGAAGAGGCTGACCTTTCTGCAAACACTCGCCAACTACTCGCCGAGTGGTAGTGAAACTTGAAAAAGTACCACACAAATTGTAAACAGAGACAAATGTGTTGCAGACAACACATTTGAAAAAAGAGAAATTTGTACTTTGAAGGCGAACGGTTTCCATTTTTGGTTTGTGTCTCACTTTTCACAGTTTCACTACCACTCAGTAAGCAGTTGGCAAGTCAGCGTCTTCCATGCAAACTGTGGGCAACCGTGGCAATCTGCTCGAAACCAAAGCCATCGCAAGGAGGTTTTCAATGCAGCACTATATACCTCTTTGTGATCAATTTCACCTAGTGACTGCCAGCAACCAATCAGCAACCAGTTGGGGAATGCACATTTTTCCCTAGCAACCTGTGGTGGGGCCCACTGACCGGTCTCTAGGCCTGCATTACTGGGGCTTTAATGGGTAATATTTACACCTTGAAATAATTTCATACCAAACCCTTTTCATTCTTTTGATCACCGGACTCTTATGGAGTAAAGGGATATAAAAAATGGACACATATTTGGACTTTATGAGCACATCAAAGGTTGGGAGTCACCACTATTTTTCCATGCACATACATATAAATTAATTCTACTTTGGTGCTCATGATTGGGTGCTTATTATTGTGCATTGAAATTTTAAGTAGGAGTCTAAATTTTCAGGTTAAGCCTCATGTTTATTTGAAAATTTGAAAACTTCTGGGGTACAACAGAGGAACAGCATGAAGCTGTGTGCTTGGGTATAAAAACTGAAAGACACCCACCACTATGAGGTTCCACATGCGAGCAGCTTCGGCCACCAGCGTGGAGACGCCGCTGCAGCCGGGCATCAGGACGATCTTGATGGGCTCAGTGTACAGAAGGTCATACAGCAACTTGGTGGCTTCTCCTGGGTCACACTGGAAGGACAAAAATGACAAAATGAGTTTTAAATGGATCGACACAGAAATTAATTAAGTTGAGACAGAAGGTGAGGCGGAAAAAAAAACTGAGGCGATAAGACTGAGGGAGACAGATGGAAAAAGAGGAGCGAGAGGAAAAGGAAGAAACAAATAAGCTGTGGAGAGTGGGAGATGGAGGCATCTGTAAATAGAATAAGAGAACAGAAGAGAGCAGATAAAGTAAAGGGAAATGACACAGAAGCAGTGGAGTCACATAGAGGCCAATGCAAATGTGTGGAGAAAAGACAAGTAGGAGAAAGAAAAGGACAAGTCAGGGAAATGGAAAGAGCAGGACAAGAAAGGGTCACGACAAAGTAAAAGAAAATGGCACAAAAGTAGCAAGGAGCAGTAAACAAGCAGATGCAAATTTGAAGAGAAAAGACGAGCTGCAGGAAGAAAGAAAAATACATTATCTGCACAGAGTTTAACAGCGTCCACACAGCCTGCACGTACCATTGAAACACACTGGCGACAGACTAGACATTAAAAAAAAAAAAAAAATAGACTCCAGATGAGTGTCACAAGCAATCGAATGGCAGACGGTGATGGCAACAACCAATAAAGCTCCTAATTGGGGTGTTTGTCTCGATGGCTGAATTGTCTCGTTGAGGCAGCCCTGTGATTTTTCTGAAGTGGTAATCACCACTCAAGACTCAGGAATGTGAAATGGCTGGGCTTTTTGTTGATTGATGTGTTTTCCATTAACTTTAGATTGGGTGGAATTATAGTGGTTAGGTTTACATGCAATTAGATAATTCAATCGGAGCCCTATTAAGCAGCTTTGACAGCCAGGCTTCTCATGTAAATGTTTCTATATGATTTCCTGAAGTAGTCCTAATCAAAGAGGGAACTTCAATCACAAAGACCACACAAAAACCTGTAAAAATATTTTTTTAAATGCCATCATGGCGATTCCTGCACAATCTAGAACGCCAAGATTGCCAGTCTATCACAGGGCTAAAACACAGACACAACCATTCATGCCAATTTAGAATCACCAACCAACCTAACAGGAATGTCTTAGGACTGTGGGAAGAAAGCTGGAGTACCCAGAGAGAACATACAAACTCTGCACAGAATATAGATAATAGAATAGATAATAGAATTAATATTGACTAGGGGAAATGGCTTTTGTGTTATTTAGGACAAGTGTTTGCTCAAAGGGTTGTGGTTCTCTCAATAATGTAAGGTATTGACCTTACTGTGTAAAGTGCCCTGAGATTGGTGGGATTACATAACTAAAACTGGATTGAATAGAAATGGGCAACCCTGTGCAATACAATGCTGAGAGGCTGCAGGCTTTCTCTCCAATCAATCATCACACCTGCTGATTCCACAGATCACTTCACCTCTCTGGGTGAAATCAGCTGGATACAAACCTTTGTCCACAGCACACAGTTGCCAGCTCCTCATTAAAATAACTGCTGCCTTATCTTCATGTGAAGAAGATGCAGATTGACGCCTTCAGCTTTTTAAACAGTGTCTTTCCCAAAGGTTGTTTGTGTTCTCTGTCACTGTAGCTGTGGGCTGGCTGCATGCTGAGGAAAAGCTTGTTAGTTTTCTTGTGCTACAGTGTTTTAACTTGATTCTGAGCAGTAATTCACCACCCACGCTAATTATCTTTGAATTATTTCATCAATCTGTCATTACCATAGCACATTACATGTTTATTAACAGCTTGTTTCCATTAATTTCCCAAATAACTCGCTGCTTATTACATGAAGAAATTAGAATTAAATTTTTAAAAAATGCAGTTTCTGACCTTGTGGACGTTATTTAAGAATTCACACCAAGACAAACAGCTATTGTCCCACAATTTGCTTAGTCAAGATTATGTTAACATTACACACTACACACACACACACATATACATATACATATATATATATATATATATACACACATATACACATATACATATATACATATACATACATATACATATACATATATATATACACAGCGCCGGAAAAAATTAAGAGACCACTGCAAAATTATCAGTTTCTCTGATTATGCTATTTATAGGTATATGTTTGAGTAAAATGAACATTTTTGTTTTATTCTATAAACTACTGAC